>JASDQU010243163.1:69258-80770 GCA_032191745.1 Picea mariana
GACATTTTTATAGCTTAGAAGTGTTGACATATTTATGGTTAACTAATTGGATTCTAGAGTAATAATTGAGTAAAAGAACACCATCCAAGTGAATATAATAGATGGACATGTATTTCAGTTCTAAGACACCAATGACATTCTTGTTAGTTTTGACATTGTTTCCTTCTTTACTAAAATTCTGACGTTGTTTCCTTCTTTAATAAAATTCCTATCGATGGAGCTATGGAGCTTATCAATAAGATAAATGACCAAGATACTCCTAAGTTAATTGACATTTGCTTGAGATCTACATTTTTTACCTTCCAAGGTGATATATACAAACAAACTTGTGGGGTAACCATGGGATCTTGAAAGTAAAGCACTCATTTCTTCTCCCTTTCAACCCAAACTATGGAAAATTTTTGTGGATGCCACCTTTTTTATCTAACCCCATGGTCATGATATATTAGATGAGTTTTCCAAACACTTTAATAGACAATCTGAGAACACAAAATTCACCATGGAGGTTGAATTAGAAGATAGCCTACCTTTCTTGGACGTATGTGTTACAAAAATACCAGATGGATACATGGCCCACCAAGTTTAGAGGAAGAATACCCACACTGATAAATACCTCCATGTTGAGTGCCATCATCACCCAACATAAAAATTAGGATTTCTCAACACTTTAGCCACCAAATCTCTAAGAATCTCAGATAAAGATCACTTCAAAGAAGAAAAAAACCCATTTCCTCAAGGTCTTCAAGGAAAATGGTTATAAGAAACATTAGTGGACCAATGCCTTCCATAATGYTGGTAAGGGGCTCAGAAATAAGGAACACACTAATAATGATATTTTCAAAGTTTTCCTGCTATATATTCAAGGGACAACATACATGATTGCTAGAATTTYGAGAAAGAAAAAAATTGGGGAAACTTTCAATATTTATGATCAATATTTACTTGGAAAAAATATAAAAAAATAAATATTAAAYGAACTTAATTGTTATGACTCTATCTTATAAGGAAATCTTCCCTTGTGACTTTTGATGTAACATTTTTAAAGCTTGATCTTATCTCTAGCAAATCTAATAATAAATATTCCCTTGTGACTTTTAATGTAACATTTTCTAAGATTGATCTTATCTCTATCAAAACTAATAGGATTCCCCCAAATTGCAATGTGTGTGTGTGGTAACTCGGTGATGGGAACCGGGAAATGTTATTCCTAGGCCCTTTATTACTTCTTCCCAAAATATGGATCTTACAATGATTCTTACAAAAAATAAAATAATGAGGATAGAAGGATGTATGAAGGAAATGTGATTGATCGTCCAATGTTCATTAAGGGAATGAAAAACTGGTAGGGATTTATTCTCTCTCAAAATTTCAGTATCCTAGTGGTATCAATATTCCCAATGCTTTATTCTATTTCCAAGGGCTACTTTTGTAGACTCTAATAATCCTATTACTTCTTTATTCTTCTTTCCTAGGGATTGATCTTCACTTAAGGGATGCCACCCTTCCCGAATCCCACAAAATTAGAGGAACATGTGTGAATTGTAACAAAAAATGGCTTCTTATTACTTTAGTTGCTCCCCTTTTCTGGCACTACTTCTTTCAGTTTGGGTATGTGGCCCTGCCTGATATGAATTTGTTGTTGTAAGGGGTTGAGAAGGTACTTGTTGACCAGGTGGAATCTAATAAAGAGGGGGAATTCCTCGAGGAGGGCCTCTTTGGGAGTCTTTTGTGATGAAATCATATACAACATCGAACAATCACCATCCTTGCTCATTGACTATTTTACCACCTCTTAATATTTTGAAAGACTTGTCAAACTATATTTTCTTTATATATTTAATTGGGTCGAAGGAGTAGACAAGGCACACACTATGGTTCCATGTGGTAATTTATGGTTATAGGTAATTGTATACATCATGGGGTTAAGGAATGACCCATATGTATTCTACATGTGTTAGTCCAACTGCAACTAGTTTTATCAATGCCTTGTATTTTTATGGTGAGTGGAGTCTCAATTGATCATCTAATGGACATGGAAGGCCATGTTTAATCATGGTTCTCATGTTAGCCATGAATTTATTGATGGGATTCTCTATTTTTGAGGACCTTTAATCAATGATCTTCTAGCTCTTGAGTTTGTTGGTATATGTATCAATGTCCAAGGAAATAGATGTTTGATTTGTGACCACTAATAAATTTAGTGCTTGAGTTGATATATTATCCAAGATGTTATCTATGGTATATATCACCTTGGCCATGTTCTCCACCTTCTCTATTGTATCATCTAGGTATTTCCTCACTTGTTTGTAAAGTCCATCAAATTCTAGGTAATATTGCATTTGGTCTCTAATTTTGGCAATGTCGTCCCCCACATAGACCCAAACCATGCTTGTAATGGTATCCATTGCAATTAGTAGTTTATCCTCTGTAGAGGTCTCTCCATACCTTTTTCTTTAGGTATCTATTTCTTCTACTATTATTTCTATATTCTTCTTTTCCTTGTGCCAATTCTTTTAAGTCTCTTCAAATTTCTACCCTTGCTTCTTCAAGTCCTCTTTCCTCTTTTCAACTAGGTTTTGGGAACAATGGTTACAAACATTCAATCTTGGTGCTTTATTTTCCACCCCTCAACCTCCTTTAGGTGTTTCTCAACCTTATACCATAGCTCTGTAACATTTTCTTCTTATATCTCTTGAATTAAAGAGATACAAGCAGGGGTTAGTTTCAACTTCTCCTACATGAGTTCAAACTGTAATATTTGTATTCTTGCATTTTTCTCATCCATTTTTAGGACAAATCTATCACTTTTCTCTGTTGATTGTGTGGATCCATTACTCTTTCCTCCATGGTCTGTCCCTTTGCATTGAGGATGCCATTTTTGATTGTAAGTAAAATAACTTCATGTTAAGCCCTAGAAAAAGCCCCATGTTAAGTATAAAACCCCCTATTAAGTCCTAGATATTGAATTATTACATTTCTAGTATTATATCAGTAGGTCAACTAGAACCCTTCATTATACCCTTTCATTATAATTGTACCCTTTATCTCATATATATATACCAAGGAAACCTAGTCTTAAAATTATCTTATCTCATCTTGTACATATAATATATTGTAAAAGGAGATTTCCCCATTGAAGTGGACTGTCATTTGGAATTTGTATCATTCTCAAGGTGTTGGTTCATAACATTTGGTATTAGAGAATCGATCTTACGGTTGTGTTGCTTCAAGCAAGTCACCTTGGAATTTTCACTATCCCTTTTTTTCTGCGACACTTCAAACAACAAAGTTTGAAGGTTACTCAAGAGACATATCACAATGCGCTTGGTAAATATTGCAATTTCTAGTTCATTATACTTTCATGATATAGACTATGTAAGATATGGTTTTTGACTCATCTTTAAATCAATTTTAAACAAGTCATCTTGTAATTTTCGCTATAACTTTTTTTCTGGAATGTTTTAGATAGTAAAATTTTGTCGACACTAAGAAGACATAGATACTTATGTCTGGTCCAAAATTCATGTTTTAGAGATAAATTCTTTGAAAGGTAGGGTTTGTGACTAGTCCTGAAATTAGTCTAAAATGAGTAATCTTTTTATTTTCATTATAAATATTTTTTGGTGAAGTTTCAGAATCTGAAATTTCCAAAATCCTGAGAAGAAATGGTGAAGTACATGTGATTTTTTTTTTAGATCTTGAATCATTGTATTTTTGAAATATATCTCGTGGAAGTTGGGGTTGTTTACTAATCCTGAAATTAGTCTTAAACAAGACATTTTTACACTTTTTCTATAATTTTTTATCAGTGAAATTTCAGACTGTGAAATTTTCAAGAGTTTAAGAAGTCATATTAGAATACTACATGCCAAAATTTCAAACTTAGAAGGGTTAAAAGTTCATATATATATATATATATATATATATATATATATATATATATATATATATATAAGGTTTCCATCCAAACATACTCCAAATTAGGGCTTGAAAGGTACATAATATACAATTGGCATAACTTTCAGTTGCAAGATCTATTTTTGATGACTCAAAATTTGTGAAAAAAAAAGGAAAAAGAGGATAATTATTATTTTCTCACATTTCTCCAAAGGTTCCTCCATAATTTATTCACCAAATAAACCTTTAGAGAGATCGAACATGACTCAAGAAGAAAGAGAAAACATTTTTCACTAGATTGGAAGGGTGGAAAAGAAGATGGATGAGGTCGAAAATAAGATGGATGAAAATAGGAAAGAGGTGGAAAAAATATGGATGAAAATATGAAACAGATGGAAAACAAGATGGATGAAAATCAGGAGCATATGAAAAAGAATATGTTATAATTTMAAAATTCTGTTTCTTCCATGATCTTATATATTCTATATAAGAGACTCCCAAAAGGAGATATAAAAATGCAAGRAAATCATAAAAATGTATGAGATATAAAAATGTAAGGAAATCATGAAAATGTAAAGGAAATAAAGATTGAGTCCTAGAATCATGATTATTCATCACTTCAAGATTCACATCATCAAGGTTTTAATGTGGCACCAAGGAACTACTTCATTCCAAACATAGATATGAGGAAGTTTGATGGTAAAGATCCTATAACATGGATATTCCAGATGGAKCAATTATTTGATCTACACCAAGTACCATGCTTAAAAAAGGTACTTATTGCATCCTTGTATTTAAAAAATGATCAATTTGTTTGGTATCAATGGATTTTTGAAAGAAACAATAATTCTATTATCTCTTGGTCCATTTTTAAGATCAAATTGATATCACATTATGGGGATATAAKAGAAATACAGTCTTTAGTAAATTGATGAATCTTTGGAAAAAAATGTCCAATTACAGAGCACATTCAACAATTCCAAAAGCTCAATCTCAAAGTAAAGAACATTCATGTGGATAATTTGATATATCTTTTTATGGTCACTTTAAAGGAGAACATTCAACATGAGGTGCATCTCTTCAAACCTAAATCCCTAGAGAAAGCTTTCAATATGGCAAGGAAAGTGGAAAAAAATATGGCTATTAGAATGGTGGCCACTAGAAACTATAGAGAGTACCATGTTCCCTCTCCTAACCTCACTCAACCGACAAGGTTGATACCTCAACAAATAGATGAAAGAAGAGAAAAGGGACTATGTTTCCATTGTGATGGAAAGTACAGTAACGGGCATAAATGTAGTGAGAAGAAATTATTCTACATAGACTATGAAGAGGAAGAAGATCAAGAATTGGAACCATCACAAGATCTCGATCTAGGAGATACTACTCCAATGATATCTTTTCATTAATTGGTCGGCATCGGTACTACAAAAAACCTCAATACAAAAGGAAATATCAAAAAGAAAAAGGTAACAATCTTGATTGATTATGGTAGTACCCATAAGTTCACCAATTACAAATTAGAAAAAAATATCAATTTATTTGTATTTTCAGCACCAGAGTTTCAAGTAATTATTGTAGATGTAGGTACCATAAATTTGTAGATTATAACCTTGTACAATATCTATTGCAAACAGATATTCAGAAGAAGAACAGAAAAGATACAATGGAAAATACAAAACCAACATATTCTATATTCATTCATTGTGATACATTGTTTACAATACAATATACATATAGGAGACAATGACATCCAAAACCCTAACCCAATGACTTGGATTAGTCCAAAACCCTAATTCCTTAACTGAAAATATAAAACCATCGACAAAAATCGTGTGCCGAAAAACCACCTAAATATGTAACACGTTTCAGGTGACACTACTACTCGTGCAAAGAATATAACACATACCCAAAAAAAATGGTCAAGGAAGTGCAATAGTATTAATCTCAATATGGGGGAATATTGATTCAATAGTCTGATGATTTCCATATGAATGGTTGGTGCTCATGTTTTTTTAGGGGTCCAATGGTTACAATCACTCAAAACAATGGCCCTTAATTTTCAAGATCGTTTCCTGATATTTTCCTTAGAATGAAAGGAAATTGAACTTAGAGGTATCCAAGGGAAACCCTCTAAGGTGATAATCTATAATAGCATGAAACAATTACTCAAAAAATGGACACCATGGTATAACTACACAATTGTGCTCACTATATGTTCCAACATCTATATCCTCTACTCCATTGGATTTCCAAATAGTTATCAACAATCATTCCAAGGTATTTGGAGAAATTCATAAGGATATTCCACCTGCTCAAGATCATGACCATGATATTCATTTGCAACCAAGAAGTGTACCACCTAAAATTAGGCCTTGTAGTAATCCATATGCATAGAAGAGTGAGATTGATCATATGATCCAAGAAATGTTAGAGGCTGACATCATTCAACCCAGTCAAATTTCTTTCTCTTCACCAATGGTGATGGTTACAGAAAAGGATGGTTCATGGCGTATGTTTCCAAACTATAGACAATCGACAAAATGACCATCAAAGATAAGTTTCCCATTCCTTTCATTGATGAATTATTAGACTAATTGCATGGAGCAATTTTCTTTACTAAGTTGGATCTTCGTTCGAGATATCATCAAATCAGCATGAGGCATGGAGATATTCCCAAAATATCCTTTAGAACACATGAACGCCATTATGAGTTGTTTGTTATTCTATTTGGACTTACTAATGCAGCTTTAACATTTCAAAGCTTGATGAATTCTATTTTCAAACCCTTCCTTAGAAAATTTGTGTTAGTATTTTTTGATAACATACTAATCTACAAAAAATATTGGGAAGAGAATGTACTATAATACCCCTAGGCCGATCCCCATATGTAAACATCAATGAAACTATACTTTACTTGTAAGATGGTGAGCTGAAGTAACAAGTTTGTTGGTTTGATTCTGTAGGCATTAAGCTATTGCATGAAGAATTCATATCAAAGGAGTGCACGCAGTTGTAAAATGATACAACATGCAGTTTTATGTTTGGCACACACATGTAAATATAATAGAATGATGCATTGAAAGTGAAACAATTCAATGAATGCAACACATGCAAGTATTAGCACGAAAGGATGGCACACTGACAGAATAGGTGAGAAAACCTGGATTCAACGCGCATTAGTTTTTGAAGGGAAGATAAACCTTTTGTATATAATTCATGATGTAACACGCACCTGGGAAAGTGAGTGAGGCCAGTGCACTGAGGAAATAGTGCGTGGAACCCAAAAGTTTCACGCACATTGGTTTTAAGTGCGTAGACTATTTAGTTTGAGGTTGGTGATCCTATATGCAAAATATCAATATTTTCATACTGAGATGTATATGTAATCATATGCATTTTAATGAAAATACATCCCTACGACATACCAAACACACAAAAGTGTTTTGGGGGCTTAAGCTCCACTAGTTGAGGTCAAGGGGGTTGGGTTAAAGGGGCTTAAAGCCAAAAAGGAATATTTTATAAATATTTTTTTAAAAGTGTAAAGTAAGGATATAATATTATATCCTAAGTCCTGGAGAGGGGACAAGTAGTTAAAAGAAGCTCTCAACATAACAAGTGTCAAGTTGGGGACATGTTGTGGACATAAGGTAGTTCTTAACCTGACAAGTGTCAAGTTAGGAAAATGAAATCAAATGGATGGGACTTAGTCCATTATAGGACCCAATCATTTGAGGGGGATTCAAACATCACAGGGGTAAGGGAGACGATTTTTCTGTGAGTGATCTTGTTGATGTTTTCATGAGTCGATTGTTACCGTGATCAATATGTTGAATATTGTCGCAGATACCTATGTATGACATAGATTGTAGAGATTAATTGAAGAGGTGGGTTGTCAGTCCCATATAAGATTGTATTCTCTCCAGGTGAGAGAATTGATGGGAATTTATTTCCTGAGGTGTCAAACTGTAGCGACAAGGCTCTGAGACTTTCTAGCTTGCCTGTTGCCAAATCCTTGGAAGGGAAGTGGGGCAGTCAAAGGAATGTTGAGCAGAGAAGGGGCACACTTCCTAGGGTGGGACAAGAATGTGGGGAATGAGAGATTGTATTCTTTCAGTGAGAATTGACATATGTGGCGAACTTTCCTGCAATTTATTCACATGTGTATAGGCTACCTGTGACCAAGTTCCTGTAGAGTGAGATACTTTATCTTGGTTGGGAACCCTTGCCCAAGCGGATTTTATCCCCAGCTAGAGGGTGGCCCACTGTTGAGATTTATGAACAATGTAGTCTAAGGCTAGGAGGAATGTGGAAGGTCTTCCCAGAGTTGGGGCCTTTTATTTCAAAAGATAAGTGCCAATTGTGTGTTAAATCATGTTAGAAACTATATTTATGCAATTGTTGTCATGGGTTTATGTTATTTATGTTGTGTGTATAATTTTGTCATGAATTGTGTATAAATATGTTAAGAAAATGTATGTAATCATGCATTGCAGAGTTTCTATATGATTTTAATTAATGACATAGTTGTGTTAGAGAAATTTAAGTGGAATTGTTGGTAATATGGTATCAGAGTTGATGACTATAGTAAGTTTTTCAAGTGACACTCCCTAGTGGGAGTCTGGGGGTGCTACAAATTGGTATAAGAGCACAGTATACAACACTGAGCCTGGATGGGTTGGGATAACATCATGCCAAATCTGTTTTCACAAAAAATTGAATTGAGGAGTGGCCAAATTTTCAAGTTTTATTACGTCTGTGATGAAAAATTGAATCAATAGAGAGGAATTGGGTAAAATCCACAATTTTTGTTGCTAAACTGATGAAGGATTTGGGAAAATTCGCACTGGAAATGTGAACCAGAGACATAATCAGGATCTGTCATACATAGGTTGAATTTAAGTATGTGGAAGTGAAATTGAAAAAATTTCATAACGATCATGGTGGAAACTAGTTGAGAATCGGGAAAAATCTGTAATTTCTGCAGCGAAGATTTTTGGAAAATTAGTCAAGTGATCGAAATTGTTGTGCGCACTAATTAGTAGTGTTTTGAAGGCATGTGCACTAAGCATTGGTGTATGCGAAAAATTTAAAGGATGAAAAATATGTGTACACTAATTTTTAGCACTGTGTCGTGTATAATATTTGGCGTGCACAGGATAATAAGTGTGTGAAAAAGTGCACTATGTTTGTCATCACAAGGTGAAATGTTGTGTCACACAAGTGCTAGTGTGATGCACAAGATTTTCACTTGGAATATTGGTAGGTACACAGAGGAAGGGAGGTATAAATGAATAAGTATCAAGACTTTTCAGACTTAGTGTTGGACTTAGTATGAGTTTGTGAGTCTGTGAGTCCGAAGAAGTGGAAAAATGACTAAGTGTCAAGACTTTTTGGACTTAGTGTTGGTACTTATTCTGAATTTGTGAGTTCGCATAGATGAAATAATCTAAGTATTGACACTTTTCAGGAGGATTCATAAAAGAAAGAATTATGATACATTATTGGAACATAATCATAATTGTAAATTATTGTGCCTAACAAATTTTTTTGGCTGCACATTTTGCAGAATTAACAACATCATATCAAAGCAGGGTCAACACCAGTTTAGAACCATGGAAGACGTGTAGAGGATTTTCAGTCATGAAGACTAGATCATAGGAATGTATGTCCATATGGGAAATGAAGGTACAAATTCAAATGGACATGGAGAAGGTAAGGAAGAAAACATGAACTTGGTAGAGACCATATTTATTTTTCAAAGGGATGTTCTGAGTCATAAAGATGATAATAAGAGACTTATGAAAGCCAAGGATAAACAAAAAGACTTCAACATTAAGTTAACGCAGAGCTTTGATAGAATAGAGAGGAAGATGGATATGCATACTGATTCAAGAAGATCATGAAGCCATAAGTCTCGTGATAAGAGGGGAAGGTCAATGCGCAACAGATGTGTTGGTAGACAACACCATCACTCTCCAAGAAATTCCACTAGGAGAGCGCGCAGTAGTTCAATTCCTGTCAAGAAACCTAATAAGAATGGGGTGGATGAACTACTGGGGAAATGAACAAAATCAAGCCTCCTAGTTTTGATGGTGAACACACAAAGGATGAGGATATAGAGACATGGTTGTTAAATATGAGAAAGTATTTTCAATTGCATAACTACTCTTCAGTGGCAGAAGGTATAATTGTTATTTATCAAATCAAGGGAAAAACATCAATGTGGTGGGGCCAATATGTGAAAGTACAACATATTGATGAGAAGAAGGTGTCTTGGAAATAATTTAAGAGGTATTTTCAAAGGAAATACTTGACTAAGAGGTACTATGACAAGAAAATGAAGGAGTTCTTTAAACTCAAGCTTGGGAGTATGATCATAGATGAGTATGAAAGAAGGTTTTTAGAACTATTGAAATATGTTTCCTTCATCAAAGATGAGAAAGTTAAAATTCATATATATTTAAGTGGGTTTCCACCATTTATTAGTGACAGAATACAATATGATGATCCCAAAACATTGGATGAAATTATAAGAAGGGATAAGTGCCATTATGAGAAGAAAAAAGGGAAAGCATCTTACCAGAAATCTTGGGAATACAATAAGAAAAGAAAGATGGAACAAAGAAATAAAGGGAATAAGCCACATTTCTTCATAAATAACTATCAGGAACATCCAGCTACTAAAGAATCCATAATGACAGATCTATTGGGGAAAATGCCAAGAAAACAACCTATGCAATGTTGGGGTTGTAAAGGAGACCATATGTACAAATATTTCTCATGAAGAAGTAAAAGAGTGAAGACTATTCGCAGTGTGCAACAAGTTGAAACAGTTGAGGACATGAGCATAAGTGTACCTAAGATCTATGCATCCTTGGAAAACAAGCAAGATGAGTTTCAGTGGCATATGATTGAAGTACAAGGTAAGATAAATAATCATTCCATTGTTATTTTAATTGATTCAGGAGCTAGTCATAGTTATATAGATCCTAAGATGGTGGAAAGGTTTATTTTTCCAAGAAGAAAACTTGTAAAATATTGGATGGTGTAGCTAGCTACAAGAGCTAAAATAAATATTAATGAGATGGTCAAAGAATATTCAATGAACATGAATGGATTGAACACCAACACATATATGGACATCATACCTTTAGGTTCCTATGACTGCCTAATTGGTATGGATTGGTTGGACCAGCATCATGTTGTCTTAGACTATTATAATAAATCATTTACTTGATTGGATGAGGAAGTCAACTTAAGGATAATACAATGGATTCCAAGAGCAGTGATCGTCAGAGAAATTTCAGCCTTGCAGCTGAAGAAGAGTTACAAGAAAGGTTGTCAAATATTTGTTGCGTAGATGGAAGAGACACCTAAGAATAAGGTGTCAGACATTGAAGATTGTTCAATCCTGAAAGAGTTTGAAGATGTATTTAGGGAGGTACCAGGATTACCACCTAAGAGAGATATTGATTTATGTATCAATATGATTCCTAGAGCAGCTCCAATATCTAAGACATGAGTACACATGAACTGAAATAATTGAAACTGAAATTAGAGGAGCTTGTGAAGAAGGGATATATATGCCCAAGTGTGTCACCTTGGGGTGCTC
>JASDQU010243163.1:105550-124362 GCA_032191745.1 Picea mariana
AGTGCCTTAAGATTTTTCATTTTAATACTATGGAGACATTCTTGTGCCATCCCAATAGTGTCCAAAACCTTCCTGACTTTTAAGAAACTGAGTTGTTCAGTTGATAGTGACCTCGAGAGAAAAGGCTTTAATCTATTTTCTATCACCTTCGCGATCAATTTGTAACATGAATTGCATAACATGATGGGTCTGTAGTCACCAAAATTCGAAGGCTTATTTTCCTTTGGAATCAGCACCGGAAAAGTAGAATTTAAGGAGCTTTGGACCTTTCCTCTAATCGTAGCTTTCCTCTAATCGTAGATTCATCCACAAGCTCTAGCAGATCATCACCAAGTAAATCAAAGAACTGAGAAAAAAATTCCACCGTCCAACCATCGAGACCTGGACTCTTGTCTTTGGAAAATTATTTTACGACCTCCCAAATATATGACTTAGTGCATTACCGATCAAAGAGAAAAATATCCTCCTCATTTACAAATTGAGGAAAGAGGTTGGTTGTATAAGCTTGGTCCACAGGGGAGGGAGGATCACCAAGTTCAAACAAAATTTTAAAATTTCTAATAGCTTCTCTTTTTAGAGCCTCTTGCCCCCTGTGATATTGACCATCCTCATCCAGAATCCCCCAAATATATTTTTTGTTTCTTCTAGCACTAGAAAAATTATGAAAGTACCTTGTATTATGATCACCGCTTTTCAGCCAGTTTGCTCTGCTCCTTTGTCTCCATAGTTCTTCATCAAGGAGAAGTAAGGAATGATGTTCTTCCTCCAAGTTTTTAATGTGACATTCAAAAATTGAGTCCCTCCCAACTCTCAGGATCAATTAGAGTGTTCCACTTAAACCCTCCTCCAACATTTCTAATCTAAAGAGTTTTTCACTTCTCTTAAGTCAAGCCCAAGATTTGGTCTAGTTTTTTAGCACTTTTAGCTTCCACACAAATCTAAGTTGAATATATGATTCCATTAAAAAACCTTGATCCATCCAAACCTCTTTAACCATTTCAATAAACTCTTCCTCCTTCAACCATGATGAATTAAGTTTAAAAGGGTAGGTTGTGGGAAATTGTTGAAAATCAAATTGAGCAACCACCGGAGTGTGATCCGATATATATGGGTACTCCACCCAGGATCTGAAACGAACCTCTTGACATAAAAGATTCTCCACAACTAAAATACAATCCAAACGTTTTGCAATACAATCAACCCTTGCTCTGCCATTTCTCCAAGTCAGAACTAGGACATCTGCGAGCAAATCCACTAAGTCATTTTCTTGGAGTAAGTCTTTAAATAAGCCTGCCAATTTGTCCAAATGTGTCAAAGCTCCCTAGATCTCATCTTCTCTAGTAGTGAGGTTAAAATTTCCTGCAACAATCAAATTATTAGAAGCCAACAAACCTTGAGTGGCCACCTGCTCCCGTAAATCTTTCCTCTCGCTACAAGGCCCATAAACATTGAGAAAATTAATATGACTGTTATTCTCCAAAGAAATACCCGTCAGTAGAATACCTCCACAACATATAAAAGGATTCAAAACAAACTTATTTGAATCCCACGTTACCAATAACCCTCAAGAGTTTCCAACAGAACTAACCATACACGATAACCAGCCAGGGAAAAATGATAACATAAAGAACCTTGCTTTCTATTCATCCACAATTGTTTCTTGTAAGAAGATAATGTCAGGATGAGTCTTACGCAACAATCTGTGCATGAAGGCCACTTTCAGGGTGCCCCCCACCTCTCTGATATTTAAGGAAAGTAAAATCATGGTTTATCCTTAGCAAGGGCTTTCATGACTCTAAGTGCCCTATTGTTAGTAACGGAAGTAGGATGGGAAACTGTAAAAGGAAGTGAACCAGAAGATTTCTTACATCCAGTTTGCATTTTTATAGGAGAAGTCTCAAAACCCAGGCCCTTTGACTAGGAGAAATCTGATCCTAGATTCCCCTCAAACCTAATAAACTGCCCTGTGTGTCCGGGAAAACTAGTCTTATAAACATTTTTCCCTTGAAATGTGGGAAGAGAGAGCGAGGTTTCAACCTATCTGTGCAGCAGAGAAAGGGACTCCAGGGTCTCCCCAAAGGAGCACTCACTAGGCTCCGACTCTCTGTAACCCGATAGTAGGAAACACTACCTCTCCTCCTCACTTGTCCCATCCCTGGTCCCCAGGAGGTTTGTCGCAGCCTCAGTCCGTAAGCCCCCAGAAGGAGATGAGATGCTAGAAGGAAAGGCAATAATAATTGTTTCTACTAATGGGGAAGAATTCACCAACTCCAGACTAGAATTTGTCTTGTCTCTCATAGAAGGCTGGGGGAAAGTCTCATAGGAGGAGGAACCTTCTCTAAACTTTGGTGGAGGAAGAGGAAGTGGGGGTGCTAAACTAGTCACCAAGGGACAAATGGAATCCATAGAATCCCTTCCCCATGCCGTAAGAATAAAATAAAAAGAAGGATAAAGAGATTTTAACTTGCTTGTGACCGTATCTGAAGTTGTGAGACTGGAGGTTCCACAAAACCAGTACTATCAGTAGCCTGAGAAAAAGAGTCAACACCTGGCAAATCACAATAGTACTCCTTCCTGAGTTGAGAGTTTTTTTTTTCCTCCTCCTCTGAAAAACCATGACAGTCACTTCGCAGGTGGCCATTTTTACGACAAAAAGTACACCTAAATGGTAAACCTAAGTAATCCAACTTTTGGAAGATAGTGTGACCACGCCATTGAATGTCAACAATCTCCAAAAGACGCGAATGAATATCCGCTGCAACAAGGATCTTCCCCAACCATCATTCAAGAGCATTCAACACCTTTCATCAAATTTAATGAACCGACCTAGTGCACTACCAATTGCAGTCAAGGCCTTCTCATTCCATAGTTTTAAAGGTAAACCGGGGAACAGGACCCATAGGTGCCTGTATTGAAATTAGTCATTTATAGGGTCAAAACTAAACCTCTAGCACTTGAGCATCAAGCTCCCCTCATAAAAAATCTAGAGTGTTTCCAAAAGTTTTGAAGAATCCTCCGACAAAGAAAACTTAAAGCCAAACCAACCTCTCAAGAGAAAAAAAAACCTTCGGCTCATATTCGAGCAGCGGGACCCAAAACCGTCGAACCCACTCTATAATATGTGTAGAGCACTGGGAACGGTAAGACAAGTGGCCTACCAAAGCGCTTAGAGACAAACTAACCACCTCCTCTAAACCCAAGTCATCCCCCAAAACCATCTTGCATCGAGAGCGGTTGGGGATCCAGGTTTTCGAACCAGTCTTCCTCTGAGGTGCAAACTTCGCTACAGAGGAAGATTTAACACAACGAGACTGGTAACAACCATGGACAACTTCCCTCCTACCCTAGTAATCTACAACACTCAGCCTAGTAAAACCAACAATAGTATTAGCAGCTATAGTTGAAGGAGGGATGCCAAAGTTCATCCTTGGCCTAGTCAAATCAGAAGGAGGCGCTAGCATCGAAGCATTAACTTTCATAGTAGATGGAAGTGAGGTGGTAGGTTTCTCTGCAGGCCGATTAAATAAGCCTGCCTTCGTCTAGGCCTCCTTGTCAACTGCACTCATAAGTGCGCTAACAATGACTTCCGTCATTGAAGCTCCCAACAACAACAAGAAAAATACACCTAAGCTCCACTAGGGGCTCCACCAGAAGAAGGCGACGTGACTTATCACGTAATGTACAAAGGGTATAATAGTAGCCATTGAATATAATGCACATTATGATTATTATTACTAAATAAAATTTATTAATTAAATAATATGTAATGGAATAAATGTTATAATAATAATTATTATTATTATTAAATAAGGTTTATCAGTGAAATAATATGTATTGGAATAAATGTAATGTGATGTGACTTTATTAAAAACGCTTCATAAAAGTTTCAACTTTTTTGGAATTTATTGATATTATAATATTTTGTATTGGAATTTCTATTGATACATCACAAAAATCATTCTAAGTTAGAGGAAAGTGAACGAGGATAAGTTCCATTTTATAAAAGATTCACTTAAAATATTTTGATAATTAAAAGTCAACATTATTATTGTATTTTGATAAATAAATGGCAAACATTATCGTGATTATGATTTAAAAATCATAATAATTAATTAGAAATATGATAAATGAGAAGTTAATATATATTTGTTATTAAAGATGTTAGTTAAATTTAAGGTTCAAATCCAAAGGGATAAAATATTTACATTTTCATAAACTTTATAAAAAAAAAATTATCCTACAAATAAAAAGATCTCATACACGAATTTGATGTGTAGTTTAACCATAACTTAATATATATATATATATAGTATAATTAATAATATAAATATACATCTCATAAATAAAAATAAAAATAAATTAAATTATATAATTAAATATATAAATATACATTTAATATATATAATCAATATTTACTTTAAAAAATACAAAAATATAAATATTAAAAGAGCTTAATTGTTATGACTCTATTTTATAAACAAATCTTCCCTTGTGACTTTTAATGTAACAATTATTAAGCTTGATCTTATCTCTAGCAAAACTAATAAGATTCCCTCAAATTGCAATGTGTGTGTCGTAACTCGGATCAACATTTGTTTTTTTTAATTCGTATTGCTTAGTCTATTTAACATTTGAGTGAATGCATCCCTATCATCCCTAAGTCGAAAGTTTTTTTTTATTATTATTATTTATATTTTCAAAATTTACTATATTAAAATTAAAAAATCCTGTCACAAGCTATTTTAGGTCGTAGAAATAAAAGTAAAAATGAGATTTTTGTAACACTTTTCAATGCATCATGGAGGAGAAACACATATCTGTTAAATGAGGCCTTTGCTCGATGTGTGTGTTTCAAAATCTTAAAAGTTGTAAATTATATTTTCATTTTTATACTTGCTCCACTTTAGCTTAACAATGTCAATGCCTTTAATAAGTATTATACAATGATCATAAGGTTTAAAAATGGGATGAAAAAGAAAAATCCATCTAAAAATTTATATAGTCTTATTTTTAATCTTGTATAAAAAAAATGTAAATTTAAAAGTATTAAAGATACACAATAAGTTGATAATTAGAATTTTTATATGGATAAAATGAAAAAAAAAAATGGATCTTTGTTATGTGTTTTAGATTTGGAAATGCTATTATATACTATATATTCAAGAATAAGTTAGAGAATCCCCTTTATTTTACTAATATCAAAACCTTTAAGGTAGGGAAACGTCTTACTATTGATCTTTTTATGGAAGTAATCTATTCATATTCGATTGCCTCTTTGAGGGGGAAACCTCTTAATGAGCTAAGCTCCAAATACAATAAACTCCACACACCATAAGGAAGATTTTATCCTAATTTATAATTAATCATGATAACCCTAATCATAACAACCTCCTAACTATCTAGTGGACATTTTTTAAAGTAGCCCCATTACATTCATTCAATACTAACTACTATTGTGGGTCTTATTTAATAATATAGTGGACCTATTTCACCTTAGATTAAATGACTTCCTTTATTATTACTCCATGATGGACCCTTTGGTCCCCATTACACCCCTATGGAGGATCCCAACAATCTTTCCCAGTGAAAAAATCATGAATGAATCGGGGGAGAAAGAAGTAGTACTTGACACCTTTAAACATGTCATTCAATTTTCTTTTGATGCAACTTTCTCTCATGCATTGTTGAATATCCATGAGTAGTTTTCTCCCAATTTTGAGAAGCATATTAAAGAAAAATATTGATAACACTATGAATTTGTTATTTCTATTCCCGAAGGTCTTGAAATTTCAAAATCACTAATTTGAGAACTTTTAATTGTAATTCCCTAACAAGTGCAATAGCTAAAATTAATCATTTTTTAACTTTTTTTTTAAACTATAACATTTTGTCAAAAGTGGCTTGTTGGATCACTGAAAAGAAAAGTGATGTTATTTCCCCCACTAGGGTTCAAGTCACTCCAATGATATGTTTTCTTGTGTTTGTTGTGCCCTTGTATTTGTGATAGCAGTTGGAACCAGTGCAAGTCACATGTCTTCGACAACTTTAATAAAATAGATAAACCTCAGTTTTAGTCAAAAGATTCCAATTTAAATATTGTAATTCAATTACAATAATCTAAAATATCCCAAATAATAAAATGATGAACTTACCACATCAAAATAATTGAAAATTAATATATGAACACTCATGTTTTTAATAATTCTTATAAATATATAAATTTCATTATTTGATTTCAATGGATGTTAATCATCATCATTTTAAAAAACTATAAAAAAAAAATTACATTTTTGTTTATACATTACAAACTTAATATTTAAAAACTAATTATATTTTATTTTTTTAATAATTATAATAAAATCTTTAATATTATCTATTTTTTAAAATAAATTCATAACGATGATTAAAAATATTAAATTTCTAAATTAAAAAAAAAAAACTAAATATATAATTTTGATATTTTATGATTCATTAATTAACCTTTATAATAATAATAATAATATTTATAAATTAAATATATTATTACTAAAGAAACAAATTATACCACAAAGTTGAATGCAATAGAATAATCGATCAATGTTTTCTTGCTTTTTCCATTTCATGTCTCACCTAGCTTGGCTCAACATTATTAAGATGGCCCTCTGTAGAGATACTATGAAGATGAAGAATTATGATTTTGAAATTAGTAAGAAGATTATTTCTTACTCATTAAAAACTTTGTAATGATTTTGTTTTTTTAAATATCAGTGAATATCATGATTATTTCTTACTAATGAAAAACTTTGTAATGATTTTTTGGTAGAATATCAGTGTCAAATACCACCATGTTAATCTAATGATTTTTCATGTTTGGGATAAAATATCAATGATGGGTTAATGGTTAGTGAATACTATGGGAGTGTCAAATACCACCATGTTAATTTAATGATTTTTCCTGTTTAGGGTAGAATATCAATGATGGGTTAGTTGTTAGTGAATACTATGGGATTTATCCTAGTGAATGGTTAGTGGGTTAAGAGCTATTGGTTAGAGGCTGAGAGATTAGTAGTCGGTGGTTAGGAGTTGGTGCATTAATGGATTTGTGGGTTAATGGTTAGGATTAGTGTATTATTAGGTTAGGGGTTAAGTTATTACTGGCATGGTTAGAGGATTGGTGTTTAGTGTGTTAGTGTGTTAGATGGCTAGTTGGTTAGTTAGTTATGGGTTAGTCTTTAGTCATTTATAACATTAGCGCTAGTCGAATATTGTGTGGGTGATTTATATGATTAGTTGATTAGTACATTAGTGAGTTAGTCGATTTGTAAGTTAGTTATTTGGTGGATTAATAGGATAGTCTGTTAGTGTTTTAGTTTTGTATGAGATTTTGGCCTTTGAATCAATCTGTTAGTTGTTAGTTATAGTTTGAAAATATTGTTTGTAAGTCATATACCTTAAGTAATTATCTTGGAGAATATATTTATAGGAAATACTATAATATAAGTAAAGACATTTTTATAGCTTAGAAGTATTGATATATGTATGGTTAACTAATTGGATTCTAGAGTAATAATTGAGTAAAAGAACACCATCCAAGTGAATATAATAGATGGACATGTATTTCAGTTCTAAGACACCAATGACATTCTTGTTAGTTTTGACGTTGTTTCCCTCTTTACTAAAGTTCCTATCGATGGAGATATGGAGGTTATCAATAAGGTAATTGACCAAGATACTCTTTAGTTAATTGATATTTGCTTGAGATCCACATTTTTTAGCTTCCAAGGTGATATATACAAACAAACTTGTGGGGTATCCATGGGATCTTGAAAGTAAAGCACTCATTTCTTCTCCCTTTCAACCCAAACAATGGAAAAGGTGTTGGATTACTGAGAGGGGGAATGAATCAATAATAGATCAATTTAATCCATAAATCCAAGTGTTATATCAATGTAGCATTATCATCCAATAGTTGCAGAGTAAATAAACATTGAAAAAATGAGCAATCATACACATACACAGTACACCAGTGTTTTTAAGTGGAAACCCAAAGCAGGAGAAAACCACAGAATGATTTTTCTTATATGTATTTTAAGAATTACATTCATTGGAAGCACCAACTTCCTTTGTTTTCTAGCTGCGAATGGAAGGAGGATCCAACCCCCTAGTTTTTCAGGCTACAACTTGAGGGAATCTCCAACTCTACATTTCTCTAGCTACAACCAGAAGGAGGATACAACCCCCTATGTTATTCGGCTACAACCGGAAGGTGGCTACAACCACCTATCCTTTCCCCATCCAATCTGTAAGTTTTAAACCTGTGAAGTAAAGAAATGCATATAGATTCTTAAGCAAAAAAAAAATTAATCAATGGCTCATTCACATAGTACACAAAGATTTATACCCGAAACCCTCAACCGGAGAAAACCTTTCTTATATTCATTATATTGATTTTCACCATTCACCATACAATATATACAATGTTTTTAGGTATTCCGTAGATACCAAAACCCTAATCCCTTAATCCGGGATTAATTTAGAAAATTGCTAAAAATAGCAAAAACCACCCAAAAAAAAATTTGGGGGTGTTGTGCGTAACCAGGGGGGGCATACCTGGCCCCCCCTAGGCCCCCCTCTAGGAAGCACCCAACGCAAATGACACAAAGATCATTACTAGAGGGATCGTCAAACACAATTGTCGAACCTGAAGTGCCCACACACACACATGCAAAGAATATAACATATACCCAACACAATCGCCCAGACGTATAATTAGAATGATGGAACCACTGTCACACTATCATTGTGAGATATACCACTATAAAAACCTGTACCACTAACCTGCAACCAAGAGACTAGCCTTTTCATCAAACTTTACTTTAGTCTCACATGACTAATTTTGGATTAGTTAAAAACCCCAACTTGCAATAATCATAACTATCTGAATGTAACGAATAAAGATATAAAAATGGTACAAAATTTTCTTCAATGTCATTTATGCAATTCCTCCATAGTTCACTACTTGGAATGTCTGAGAAAAGGAGTTATAGAAAAAATGACATACCTTGTTGAATTCTAGCTTATTCTAGAGAGCAAACTTGTAGAGCGTGCCTCACATAGAATATGTGTTGTATGGATCTTAAAATTGTACACATAATACTAAAGAATGTACTCTAAACAATACATTTGGTCTCACTTAATTTGGATCTATTATGAAGAAGTTATGATATTTTTACCTGAAACACCTGTTTTAGACTAGTTTCAAGACTAGCCACAAACCTTATTGTCCACACTGTGTAACTCCAAAAATACAACGAACCACAAGATGAAATTTGTATCACAACTACTTGGATATGTTTCCTCAATGGCCTCCCAATTTCACGGTCTGAATCATTATAGAAATTTTTTTATTGGAAAAATGGTGAGATGAACTGTAAATAACATACCTTATAAAGCATCATCAAAAGAATTTATCCTCCCTTGAATTTTGGCCTTCTTTACTTCACCTTCCCTCTGAAATTCGGCTTAGATATCCTTTTCTTACCTAATTCACTTGTATATATTCAATATGCTCAAGTGTTATTAAAATGAGAGAGCCTTGTCTCTTATTTATACTTTCATGTAGCTTCCTCAAGGGGTTACCTTTTAACCATCTTAACTCAATTTTTTTATTTTAGGGCTAACCCACTTCTAACCACTTGTCAACTTAGTAATTTATCCAGTAAATTTATTATTTAAATAATTTCTTTTTTATCCACTTTGACTTATAGTACATTCATCACTTCACTTTATTATTTAAATTACCTTCTAACCATCTTAACCCACTTTCATTATTTTAGGGTTGACCCACTTGTCCACTTAGTAATTTCTCCATTAAATTTATTATTTAAATAATTTATTTTGTATTTACTTTGATTTATATTACACTCATAACTTCACTTTATTATTTGAACAATTTCTTCTTTGCAACTACTTTGACTACTTTGACCTTTTGGGGCTTCTAGATGACTCATGAGGGTTCTCCAACTTCACATTGCCATAACTATCTAACCATGAGGAGTTATGTGGAGTTCCACATACCACCAGAAATGCCATGACATGTACTATCCATCTAGAATAGTATTACTTACAAATATATCAAAACTCATACCATTATCCATAAAACAAATTTGGGTCCATTACCCAAACCATTGTGCTACTAAAATTTGCTACCAGACTTTCTTCAAGGGTTGACATCAATGACAACCAACCCAATTAATGAACAAAAGGTTTGTGGATGCCACTTTTGTTATCTAGAACCATGGTCATGATAGATTAGATGATTTTTCCAACCACTTTAATAGACAATATGAGCACACAAAATTCACCATGGAGGTGGAATTTGAAGATAGCCTACCTTTATTGGATGTATGTGTTACGAAAAGACCAGATGGATACATGGCCCCACCAAGTGTAGAGGAATACGAACCACACTGAGAAATACCTCTGTGTTGATTCCCATCATCACCCTCCACTAAAATTAGGAGTTCTCAACACTCTATCCACCAAAGCTCTAATAATCTCATATAAAGATCACTTCAAAGAAGAAAAAACCCATGTCCTCAAGGTCTTCAAGGAAAATGGTTATAAGAAACATCAGTGGAACAATGCCTTCTAGAATGCTAGTAAGGGGATCAAAAATAAGGAACACAATAATAATGATATTTCCAAAGCTTTCTTGCTCTATATTCAAGGGACAACATACATGATTGTTATTATTTCAAGAAAGAAAAAAATTGGGGAAACTTTCAATATTTATGATCAATATTTACTTGGAAAAAATATGAAAAAATAAATATTAAATGAACTTAATTGTTATGACTCTATCTTATAAATAAATGTTCCCTTGTGACTTTTAATGTAACATTTTTAAAGCTTGATCTTATCTCTAGCAAAACTAATAAGAAATCTTCCCTTGTGACTTTTAATGTAACATTTTTTAAGCTCGATCTTATCTCTAGAAAAACTAATAAGATTCTCCCAAATTGCAATGTGTGTGCCTGATAACTCGGTGATGGGGAACATGAAATGTTAGTCCCATGCCCTTTATTACTTCTTCCCAAAATATGGATCTTACAATGATTCTTACAAAAAATAAACTAATGAGGATAGAAGGATATATGAAGGCAATGCGATTGATCTTCCAATGTTGGTTAAGGGAATGAAAAATTGGTAGGGATTTATTCTCTCTCAAAAATTCAGTATCCTAGTGGTATCAATATTCCCAATGCTTTGTTCTATTTCCAAGGGCTAATTTTATAGACTCTAATAATCCTACTACTATTACTTATTGATTCTTCTTTCCTAGGGATTGATCTTCACTTAAGGGATGTGACCCTTCCTGAATCCCACAAAATTAGAGGAACATGTGTGAATTCTAACAAAAAATGGTTTCTTATTATTTTAGTTGCTCCCCTTTTCTGGCACTACTTCTTCTTTCAGTTTGGGGAGGTGGCCCTAGCTGAGATGAATTTGTTGTTGTAAGAGGTTGAGAAGGTATTTGTTGACCATGTGGAATATAATAAATAGGGGTAATTCCCTGAGGAGGGCATCATGGGGATTCTTTTTTGATGAAATCATATACAACACCGAGTAGTCACCATCCTTGCTCATTAACTATTTTACCACCTCTTAATATTTTGAAAGACTTATCCCACTATATTTTCTTTATTTATTTAATTGGGTCGAAGGAGTGGAAATGGAACACACTAAGGGTCCATGTGGTAATTTATGGGTATAGGTAACTATATACATCATGGGGTTAAGGAATGGCCCCTATGTCTTCTACATGTGTAAGTCCAACTGCAACTACATTTATCAATGCCTTGTAGTTTTCTGGTAAGTGGAGTCTAAATTGACCATATAATGAACATGGAAGGCCATGTTTAATCATCATTCTGATGTTAGCTATGAATTTATTGACAAAATTCTCTATTGTTGAGGAATTTTAATCAATCATCTTGTTGGCACCGAATTGATCAGACCAGGGTCCTTCTAAGGTTACCAACAAAAGGTACTATGTAGTCTAGAGCGCTAGCATTTTCATCTCCTTTGAAGAGAAGAAGTCTCACCTAAAGCGCAACCAAGACAGAAGGGCAGGGAAGGGAAAGGAGAATACTTAAGTGGGTTCCCAAAACCTTCAAGATTCACCATGATCTTGTGCAAGGCACGCTAACTATAGAATAGATCTGAGCTCATACACGCAGGAACTAAAGATACATAAGTTGTGAAAATAATTCATACACAAAAAAATCATATAGAACTTATGAAGCATAAATAAGTATTGTGAATATACAACGCACAAGCATAAAGACATAATGACGACACACATTTCAAAATTTTGGATCCTTGTTTATATATTATCATCAAAACTTATCAAATACAACCTCATAGGTACAAAACAAGACTCTATTACAGACTTGTGGCTCTGGAATCATGTTGCAAAGCTCTATTTACTCAAATCTATATACATATTACATTTACGAAACCTTTTCCCAACTCAAATCCAACCTATCAACAACATCCAACAACAAGAAAAAGAACAACAATAACAACAACCCGAGAACAACTTGAACCCTTTTACAATCGAATACATCTCATATATCTAATCTAATTGGGATCTTTTGGCTTTGGGCTTGCATGCTTTCTTGTTCTATTGCAACTGCTTTTGCCTTACTGGCACTGCATTGTCTTTTTACACAACTGATTTATGTTACTTTTCCTTACTCTATTGTCCAGCTTATTTTGTAGCTTGCGCAACTCGTGCTAAACCAACACTAGGACTATAATCTTCCTTGTACAAATTCAAGTCCAAAAATGAAGGGATTAACAGAATCCAACCACAATCCTTGACTCGCTCTCGAGTCAAGTACTTGGCTATTTTGCAGCTTTTAGGAGAAACTGTTACTTTCCCTTGTCCTCCTTTTCCTTTTTACTGTCCTCTTATGATTTCACTTTCTCTTTCTATGCCCCTTCAAACGAAGGGCCCAAATCTGGGACCAAATCTAAGGCCTACTTCTTGACTTCCTGAAAGCTCCCTACTTTATCCTGCTATTTGTTGGCAAGGAGTGAGGCCTCAGCAACGAATTGTTGGGTCGCATCCGTGATATATTCCCATGGCTTGGATGCGACCAAACAGTTCCATTCAGAATCTTTTGTAGAAGCCACATGATGCATTTGCATGTATACTATCTGAATGATAGGTAGGAAGTCACGCATCTCCTTCTTGGCTACAGATTACGCCTCAAACATAGCATTCATCTCATTGTTTTCTTGATGAATTTGATCGAACTTATATTGTTTCTCTAGCAGATCCATAGTAGTCACAACTTCCTCATTCAACAACTAGATTCTAGCACACACATCTTCTAGATTCTAGTTACACCTAGTGATAATTCCCATCCAATCGCTAACTTCTCGAAATATTTTTGTGCACTCAGATGTGCGCTTGTGTAGTGCTTCTCAGGAATTCTTTCCTTCTAGCACTATTTTCTCCATATGCTCTTGCATCTTCTGAGGATGTTGCTATGCATCTTGCTGACAATTCTGCAACTCCACTTCCATATGCTCGGCGTGAATGTCCAGTTGTTACCATGATCCTTGGAGTAATTTGATCTGATGCTCTGAATCTCCTGCATTGCTCGATTCTCGCAGTTGGGGGGCGACCTTCCATATTTCCATCTAGGCTTCCACAAGCATCTCCTGAACTCTTTCCATTATATGATCCACTCGGATTTTGGCATGTTCTTCATGTTTTCTGCATGCTTGACAAGGAGCGCTTCATCCCTTGCGAAATCTATATACCTTTCATCCTACTAGATCCTCTGCTCTAGTTGATTATTTAAGGAACTGATCATTCTAACTAGGTGCGTTGTTGGCCACTGTGCAAGTTCAATGGATGAAGGGATGGCATCTATGGGTGCTCGGACCTGCAATGGGATTCCACTATCCATTGAATGTTCTGAGGGAGTCTCTACCTCCTCCTCTCTTGTGTATGGTCCTAGCACAATCCTCAACCTCAATGGTGATGGTAGAAGTGTTAGAACTTATGTTCTGGCCAGACAGAGTTGCAACAACTTTGTGCACTGCTAAGGGTTTTAGAGAACTAGCTCCATCTGTTCTTGCTTTGATGTTGTGCTTTATCTTGAGGTTGTCTTAGGTTCCTTCTGAACCTTTGGTATCCCTGCCTATTTACATGCCTCTGCTTCTGAAGTTGTGCTTCCCATGGCACCCTCAACCTTGGTCATTGAGGAAGTGTGCTAGGGACTTCGGGCTTGCAAATTTTCTTCCGTTTGAATCTTAGTTGAGGATGGAGTGTCATTATGCTGCACAAAAGGTATGATCTGTTGGTCCTGGGCTTCAGGGTTAGGTCCATTTAGTTATAACCTTTGCTTAGGTACTTTTGTATTTGGACCAGAAATTTATGGTCTCTTCTTGGGTAACTCTCTGTTTGGACCAGAGAGTTATGGCCTCTTCTCAGGAATTTCTGGGGGATCAAGCTGCATGGGTTCTGGATCATTGATTTGGGGTGGAATTTCGGTTTCAAAATGTGGTGACTGGGCTTGTGGTGGTGATGGAGGGTGCTCATTGATGATTGTGGATGGAGTGGTGTCAGGCTCAGGTTCATCCTGGATATGTATGATAGGGGATTCTTGAACCACTAAGCGAGTGCGGGGGGTGGTGGATGAGATGGGTGGGGAGTTCAGAAGGTTGCTCGGCGAGATCCTCATCTTGGTTTTCTTGGCCATGGGCTCGATGATATATGCAACACTAAGGATTTCATTGACATCCTTACCTCTCAACATAGCTTGCTCTGATAGTTGTGGGAACATTGATAGTGTTGTTTTCTTTTGTTTTAGTGGCTGCGTCTCTTCCTCCTCTTTTGATTCCATCTATGGAGGATCTTATTTATTTTGTGTTTTTGAGTCAAAACTTGGTCCTACCCCTGCTTCCTTACCTTTCTTCTTCAACATCTCGACGAGAAAAACATAATGCATCCCCGACTTACGCGGGTTACATTTGAATCCAGGCAACGACATCACCTCCTTTTCAAAGGCCTCTTCATCCAAATAGAATGAAAACATCCATGAGTGGAAGTCCTCCTTGTTGTAATATCTTGGCCACACAAATGTATGGTGTCTGTTCATGCTGACTGCTATGTTCCTCATATTGCAATTGAGGAGCTCCTGTGGAATGCGCAACCTCTGTGTTGTGTCAATTATCTCGTTGTACCACTTGGAGAACGTCATGTTGTTGAAGGTGATGTTCTCTGAATCTTCCTTTGAATTCTAGGGCTCAAACATTTTTTCTAGGAACCCCTTATCTTCTAGCGTCAATGTTCTTCTGGCGGGTGGCCTCCACTTGACCATTGAAAATGCAAGCAACAAGTATCCATAGGTGAAGGTACCACCTTTCTCCTAGGCTTCCTTGCAAGCCACAAGTAATTCCTCCAATAGGTAGCTACACCAATTGAAGAGAGAACCATTGGCGCAAAAATCCCCCACTGATAAAGCATCCAATGTGCATTCTTCCTTGTAGTAGGACCTCATAACTTTGCTAGCTATGATGTAGCATCTAGTCCTGATTATATAGGGTAGTATGGGGTCAATATTGGTTGTGCACCCCCCCTCTACGTGTGAAATATCTCATATAGGTTGGGCTCCCCTTTCTTCTTGTCATGCTTTCTGGGACACTGGAATCCTTTGGACACGTCCTCGCCCTCAAGGGACAGTCCAGTAAGTTGGTGGATGTCTTTTGCATGGATTAGATACCTCCTATCCAACCACAGACTTGTCATGTACCTTGTTCATTAGGAACTTAGTACACCTCATAACTTCGCCAATGGTGTTGAACACTGGTAAGTCCCTGAGGTTCATGATGTTTGAGTTGAAAAAGTTAATAAGCTCGGGCTTTGGCACAAACTGCTTGCCTCCCAACTCGTCTAGAGTGATACTCCAGAAAGCGTCTATGTTCATATGGGTGAATAAGACCTGGTCTATTAAGTCAAGGTTGAGGAGGTTGACTTGCTCCACCTTCCCCTTGAGATCACCCACGACCTCAACTCGGGGGTCGCAGGTCTTATCTAGTACTGCATCCTTGGAAATGACACTTGGGCTCCCTGTAGCTCTCGACATTGTGATTCTGGACTATCAGCAAATTCTGTAGGCGAAACAAGGATTGGGCATTGCAACTAAGAGTCGAAGGGTTACACAGGCTTGCTCACTTTGCAGAATTCGTAAATTGCTAAGTTTGTTCTGGGGAAGAATGCGTCCTACAATGATTTCTCAGAGCCTTATACTCGGGCTTAGCTAGCAAGTTTAGTAATAACTGTTATTCATCATTACCCTACAAACACAACTTGGATCTGAGTTGTTTGATGGGACTGGTTAATGGGGTAAATCCTATTGGATGATTCTGAAATTCACTGTGCAAGTTGAATAGGCATGTGGCCAATTTCAAACCTTACTATTTGACGGATGAGAATCCTAGCACAAATAATGATAGAATCTTTGTGTATCGTAGCTTTATGGCTTAAATGAATTTATATGGGGTACTTTAGTATTAATAAAGGTTGTGACTGGACTGGGTTTGTGTGGCACATGGACTCAGATTGCGTTTGGATTCGCTCTCCCTTCGACCACAAAGGGGTCCCCATCATATTAATGACTGTCATTAGTAGGTTCTTGATGCTTATGATCCTAGGTTGTTGAGTAAGTAGTTCTACATCAAACAACACTTAGACAGAAAAAGAACTGAACTACATGTCACGACGCAACACTACACACATCGACTTTATTGACTGAATTTACAAAAATTGTAGAAAAACTCAAATATAACTACTATACATGCTCCTTATGACTAGAGAAATAGTCCTTTAGCTCATTTCTGAGACATATAGGGTTTTAGGCAAGCACCATTCACCGATCTTGGCCGCAACATACCATCCATTTGCGCAAGTCTAACTGTTCCAGAAGGTTAGATCTCCGCAACTATAAATGGTCCCAACCAATGCATGCACAACTTGCCTGGATGATTCTGGTACCGACTGTTAAAGAGTAGGACCTTGTCTCCTTGCACAAATACTTTAGTCTCAATGTGTCTTTCATTCCAAGATTTCTGCCTTTCTTTCTCAACTGAATGATGGAAATCTGCCAAAAACCTTCTCTCTTCAAATTCTTGTAACTGCCTGAGCCTCCATGCAATTGATTCTTCCTCTGACACATGTCTGATATGTGCAATGTAGAAAATTGGAGTAATGAATTCTGTAGGCCCCACAACCTCTTTCCCATAGACTAGCTGAAATGGAGTGTACTTGTGAATTTTCTTTGTGGTTGTCCTGTAAGCCCTTAGTACTATTGGAACTTTGTCATTCCAATATTCCCTATTTGTGCAACAAACCTTCATTAACCCTCTCTTCAGAATCTTTTTAAACGCCTCTACTGTTCCATTGGATTGTGGGTGGTAGGGGATACTTTTATGATGTTGGATCAAGAACTCTGTTGTAATATTTTCTATTGTACTACTGATAAAATGAGCTCCCTAATCATTGGTCAGACTCCTAGGACATCCAAATCGAGTGATACTATTTTCAAAAATGAACCTAGCAGTAGTATCAGTTGAACAATCCTGGACAACTTCTACCTCAACCCAACGTGTCAGGTAGTTAGTTGTGGTAATAATGTATCTATCCTTTGAATGCTTAGTTGTGGGGTTGATTGGCCCAATTAAGTCAACCGCCCACTTCTCAAATGCTTGTAAAGCTTGAACTATTTGAAGTGGAAATTCATCTCGTCGTGATGGCTTACCCACTCTTTGAAAAACATCGCATGACCTAGCATATTCCTTTGCATCCTTGAAGAGTGTGGCCCACCATAGTCCAGATTGGAGGAATTTATGCATAGTGTCATTTTCTCCCACTTGACCTCTCGCAACTCCAATGTGGAACTCCCATAGTATATCTTGTCTTTCATGATCCAGGACACATCTCTTGAGGATACTATCTAGTCCCAATTTATACATTTTCCCTGCAATCAATTTATAGTCCACTGCTCTAACCACCATGTGGCGTTTCTGGGTTGCGGAGTATGTTTCTGGGTAGGCTTATGTACTTAAGAAGACTGCTATGTCTTCTAGGTATTCTGGTATGGTCTCAACCCAAAACATGTCTGCATCTGGGAGTTGATCATCGATTGCTCCGCCACTTTCCCTTAACTCTAATCTAGACAGGTGATCAGGCCCTCTGTTACATCTTCTAGGCTTAATGATTACTTCAAAATAAAATTATTGAAACAATAGAAACCATCTAAAAATTCTCCCTTCCAACACATGTTTGTTAACTATATATTTTAATGCAGAATGATCAGTAAAGAACTTAAAATGATAACCTAACAAACAATGTCTAAACTTCTCCAAAGCGTAAATCATAGCTAAACCCTCCCTTTCTACCGGTGTATAGTTGCACTCATCTTGTGACAACTTCCTTCTCACAAAACAGATAGGATGATCCATGGCTCCATATCTTGGTTACACTAAGATAACTCCCAAGGAAATTCCTGAAGCATCTACGTGGACGTGAAATTCATTTTCCCAATTTGGAAATATCAGAATAGGTGTTGTGTTGAGATTCTCCTTTAGGGTCTCAAACACTTTATCACATTCTGGGGTCCATTGGAACACTTTGGCCTTCTTTAGTAGATTTTCTAGGGGTGCAGTGATATTTTCATATCTTCTGATAAACCTGCGATGGTACCCTGTGTGCCCCAGTGTGGAGTGCAACTTCTTTGCACTCGTTGATCCGG
>JASDQU010243163.1:124462-154103 GCA_032191745.1 Picea mariana
CCTAGGTGTGCAAATTTCATGTGTAACAATCATGAATAACATTCATGTCATATTTCCAAGGCCTCCCCAACAAAAGATGAAAGGCATCCATGGGAATAACATAACATAAGATCTCATCTCTATATCCCCCTATCTTAAATTCAACTAAACATTGGTTAGTGATAGTTACCTAATGTCCTTTTTGCAACCACGAAACCTTGTATGGGCTTGGATGTGCAACTATTTCCAATTCCATCTTCTCAAGCATTTCTATGGATACTAGATTATCTTCTCAAGCATTTCTATGGATACTAGATTATCTGTACTTCCACTATCAGTAATTACCTTGCATGCCCTATCCTTGGTCTTGCAAGCAGTTCTAAACAAACTGTTCCTTTGGACTGGATTCTCCATCTCTTTCTCTGGCTTCAAGAGAAATTTACTCATCATTGAGGATATTCCACCTTCTGCATCTTTTTCCTCAACATTTCGCCTTCGCGCTTATGAAATGTGATCTTCACCTCCTCCATCTCTTTTTCTATTGGGACATTCAAAATATTTGTGTCTAATCTTTCCACATAAAAAACACATTATCTCACCACCTATACCTCTTTCTCTTCCTCTGGCTCGAGGAAAAGTGTTCCTATAGGCATACTTTCCTCCTTATGAGATTCCTCCCCTTTTTGAGTGGTTATGAGGTTTCTCTTCTTCATCCTTGGGCTTCTGTAATCTGTCCTGGGAAATTTCTTTGCCTCTGCTTGGATTTCTACCTCTATCCCTTTGACCTTGCTTTCGAGCCAATTTCACTTCTGCCTTTGAAGCAATTTGATAAGAATCTTCCACATTTCTGATTGTCACCATGATCATCTCATCTTGAATTTCATATCTCAATCCATTCATGTATCTAGTGACCCTTTCATCATCACTCTCATGATGACCAACTCTGATGTTGAGTCTGTAAAATTCTTCACTGTCATCCCTTTCTGCTTCAAATTCTGCATTCTTCGAAACAAATTAATTTGGTAATCTTTGGGTATAAATTTGGCTTTCATCTTGGCAACCATCCTATCCCATCTTTTGATTCTTTGTTTTCCCTTGCAACACCTGTCAACCTGTAGTTCATCCCACCACAGTGTCGTATGCCCTTTCATTCTAGTGACTGTGTGCTTTACTTTCTTATCTTCTTCGATATCCTCATAATCGAAGTATTTATCTAGAGCTCTAAACCCATATAGAAGCTCCTCAATGTCTAAGTTTCCTTCATACATCAAGATGTCCATTTTTTCTCTGGACCCTATTCTTGCAACAACTTTGAATAAACGTTCATCTGCAACATCTTCGGCTACAACTTCTTCTTCGGCTCCGTCTTAATTTTCTCTTTTAGCCTCACTGATATCTCCAGTATCAGGTGTTTGTCTCTGTGTTGTCTCCATAACATCCAATCAAGCATGAAGTTCTCTCATTTGCCTTTCCACGGTTTGATCAGGAATGGGTCTCTCATGACGTCTTCTTGGCAGCATTGTTTCAATCTATTCCACATACAATTCAAATCACAACTTGCCTTCTCTCCTCTCTTGCTTACAGAAACAATGATTGTAATCTCTGATACCACCTAACGCAAAACCCCTACCTCAATAGGTTCTTCTTGACCTCTCAGTCTTTGGATATTTCTATTTCCCTGAGTCAAAATGACTCTTTAGTTTCCACTGGAACCTTCAATGCATATAAAACCATAGGTCCTTCTAGAAGTTATGCCTATGCAAATAAGCACTAGGTGCAAACCTCCAATCCATGTGACCACCCAATGTGAGAATTGACTGAAACCTTGAAAAGGGATAATGGGTCATTAGCTCCTCCCTTATGCTTTCCATCATATGACCTCCAGTCTAATCCTAGGGTCCACTTCCGAGTGCATCGGGATTTCACGACTCGTGAGTTCACGATGTGACTCTTCTCCTTTTCCCGAAGTTCGAACTCACGACTTCTTTTCTATAGATCAACAGTCTTGAATATCCCATGATATGATGGTCCGTATCATGTCAAGACTTTGTGTATTGGGGATTATTGAAAACAACTTCCTCCTAACTTCCAACTACGAAATGTTGAAACTCCAATCTCTAATCAACGACTCTCGTTGATCCAGATATAATGATTGTTAATCCTCTCAAGCTTGCGAGTGTTGAAAGAAACTTTTCCTTAACCTCCCCGCTGATCCACAAGATCCAACGGTCCACGAAAAATCGACGCTTCTCCCTCTGAGAAACTCAACCATCCATTCAAGTTCTCAAATATTCCTGGCCAAATAACTTGGCGTTCTTTCCTCTTGAGATTGGTTTTGGTGAGGTAACTTCAACCCTCTTCATTCTTTTGAATGTTTCAAGTCTCTATCCCTTCTGATCTTGAATCTTGCTACAAAATCAAGGATTATAAGGGATTCTTTCACACACTCCTTGTCGCTTCACGATAATCTCTAATTATATGAACTCTCCAATTCTGCGCATCCCTTGCGACATTAATCCTTGAGCCACTCACCTGGTTGGAAAAAGTGTAAGACATCAACGTTCCTGCACACACCTTACATGACTCTGTGATATCCTTGCACTTATTTTGGTATGAAAACAATGGTATCCCTCCTAATATTTCTTATATAAAACTCAGAATCTTGTCAACACACTCCTTGTGAACCGTCACTGAACTCCTTGTAGGAATTATCAGGAAGAGAAACAATTGAAATCATAGATTTCATACATTCAACATGAAATCATACACACAAAGCATTGACACAAATGCATAATAGAGAATATAAGAAAATTGTAAACATACCATTCAATAGATGCAAATAGTACCCATAACAACACCATGAAATTGAGTCAAAGCATTCTTATATTAACTCAAGTGCTTCTGTACATGGGTTCTATAGCAACAACTATCTTTTTATACAATTTCTACAGTCTCTACTCTTATCTGCTCTCATATTATCTTTCTCTACAACTTCAATCAGAATAATGATACAATACAATACATGCAAGGGAGATTTCGCAAGTTTTCCCTCCTACAACTCTAAGATATCTAATCGAATTAAATCCTACATCTACTTTACATTCATTACATTAATTGTCTACAACCCACATATGAGAGCAATGCTCAAGATCTGTTTTACAATCCCCAAAACATTTAAGAGAAATTATGTCTCTCCAGACATTACATTAATGTGCCATCCTTTTGAAATTCAAAATATCTTCAAAATTTGCGATGGTGCATATCCAGTTGTCCTCCTCTTTTCTTTCTTGCGATGCTCTTGCATCACATGTTCACAATAACCACAACTTTGTCTAGGTCTACCAGTATTCCCTCTCAACATACTATGTGGCCCAACAAATTTCGATGTGGCATGCAGAAGATACACTTCCTGAGGTTCAATGATATCTGCAATTCTCTACACCTATCAAACATCAGACGTAGTAGCGCTACATGTTCCTTGAGACGACTCTATATTTTCCAAACATCCATATAAAATTCTATAAAATTGTGAATAAATTCTCGGAAATATTCTATTACAATCTTGGAGAAAACTATAGGGGCGTTATTTAGGCTGAATGGCATCACATTGTATAAAAATGACCCCTAGTCTGTTATGAATTTGGTCTTCTTTTTGTCCTCTTGAACAATACTTACTTGGTGATACCCTGAAAATCCATCTGTAAATGAGTAAGATTATTTCCCCGCAACCTGTTCTACCACCTCATTAGTAAAAGGTGTTGGAAAAGGGTGATGCACACAGGTAGAGTTAAGGCTTATGTAGTCTACACAAACCCTAATATCCTTTGTTCCTTTATTTCTCTAGATGAATATTGGGCTGACCCATTCTATTTCCTCCACTGCAAAAATAAGTCCAGCTTCCAACATCTTGTCTATTTCCTTCTTAACCTTCTCTTTCACTCTAGGGTTAAGGCAGTATGGTATATGCCTCACAAGATTTGATCCTCATTTTAATTCAATTTTCATCTCTCCCATAAATCCTTTAATCCATTTTAACTTTGAAAATGTCTTTGGGAACAAATCCTCATATTCCCATAATAAACTTTGTATTTCTTGACTAGTTTTCTCATTCCAGTAATCTCCCACCATAGCTATATTAGGTTTCTCTGTGGTCCTATTGAGGGGTCCTAAATCCCTTTAACTCAAAAGTAGGGACCAAACCCACCATCGAGGCCCAATTAGACTCTGTAAAGTTTAATGGTGGAATGGTTCTCTAGATCTTGTGATCCGATCGATTAATTGATGGGCTTTACGTAGTGATTAACAGGATGTCTTCTTGCAAAATATCCTCCTTTAGTTTGGACATTCTCTTTTTGTATTTATCTTATAGGTGGGACCGATACAAGATAAATGCTAGTATAAACCAACTGGGTAAAAAAGGGGAAATGCTTAACTACTGAAGAAGGCTGAGCTTGGGATAGCGCTTAGGCTCAAGCATGCAGACAATGATTCTTGAACCTATGAAAAGCCTAGTACTAATACATTAACCTGTTGGTGTTCCAATCGTTGACTAAGATACAATTATTATAAGAAAACATACATGTAATAAACGATGGAAAGAAAAATAGTTTCCTTAGGTCTAATTATTGATCACACATTAACACAACGATTTACTTTTCATCATTAAAGACAAGAACTATAAACATATTGAATCAGATAACTTATCAACATATTCAAAGGCTCTTACTTGTTACAACATCCATTCATGAGATAAAAATAAGAAATAATTCTTATTCAGATCCAATCACACATGCTTTTGATGAAAAATTAACATAAACTTGTCTCTGGTCCTAAACAAGACTTCTCAATGAAGGTATCTTCGAAATAGTTCTTTACAAATCCAAAAATGAGGGTCTTTGCAAAAACCATCGACCTTTTCTAACAGGTCGATCCTCTTATTTATAACATATTATTAACTAAAAATAACTATCAAAAGTGCAAGATAAGTTAAAAAAAACATCGCCACATGGCGCTTTCATCTCTCAGTCTTCTAAGAGTCATCAAATGGTTTCACTTGAGTGGATGACTCTTCTCTTACTCCGACCATTTGACGAAGAGATCCTCACATGTGTTGGCATATGGGAATCTATGTTGATCCATTGGGGCCGAAAGGATCTCCTTTATCTCCACTGCCCATGACCGATACTTGATTGTTCTAGCACTTAACTATTGCAAAACTATCTGAGCCTTGATTGGGTGTTCCATGAACTATTTTACTTGACTTGGCACCATATTGGCCACCTTTGCTATTTCCGCATCCCACGATGAGTCTTGTTTGACATGTAATTTGACTATGTCATGCAAGTCGACAAAGTCATTGAGTGTGCCAAATTATGAAAGTTCGATGTCTCTTATCGCCCAATTGATATTGGTCCAACTATTTTTTCACTTGGACCATTTCTCTTGGATTTCTTGATGAGGTTCTTGGGCCATTTTCACCCATTATTCGACCGATTTCTTTATGCGATCGATGTTGTTATCCCTTATTACTTGAATTTTGTGCTCTTCAGAGTCTCCACCTTGTTGAACTACATCGATGTAATCTATCCTTTCCACTTCTTGGTTTTCTTTCTCATGACATCTTTCCATATCTTTGCATGTCGCTAGCACCATGAGGGTGTATTCTTGGAAAGCGATTATCCCCGCAGTGAAAAGGTGTTGCTCATTTGTGAATTTATTGTAGGAATCCTCGAATTCGATTCTCAGGTACACCATGGCCTATGTCAAGTCCTGATAATATTTCTCCAAATGGTGTATATGATCCAACTCCTTCAGTGCAACAACCATCTCCTCTTCATCCTTCCTCTCTCTATGCAGGGTGGCATATGTGATTGCCATCCTTGTGCCTATAAGCTTGGATGTTTTGGCATGCTCCATGCTAATAAATTTTTCCTCTGTTGTGATGAGGATGGACCTGTCCAGAGTAAGCCTCCTCTTCTTATTATTCCTCTTCATGATGGATTTCCTCTTTTAGTCGTAGGTGATGGCTTGTATATCAGTGACCTCATCCACGGGTTCAGGGATTTTCTTTTCTCCCTAGGTAAGCATGTTTATCAGGCTCCTGATGGTGTATATATGTTTAAGGTTGGGTTCTTGAACCTATTATGTGTGTTATGAAAGTTTGAACTCCATTCTTTTCTCATTGGGAGGTAAAGTAATTGCCAAAATTGATGCATCAAGGGCAGGCTCGATACTTACTTCATAATCGACTATTCAGATGTCAATTTCTTGCTGTGGTATTTCTTCTTCTTGTTTGCTTGAAACCTAGCTCATCCTTCGGGCTGTCCACTTGGGTCCCTGGTGCATCGAGTAGCTCAGTGTCTAAGATACTTTTGACCTCTTTCTCCCTCTGTGGAAGGAATTGAACTTGAGCATCGGGAGCTAGGAAAGATTCTCTCTCGGGTTCCTTTTCCTCTGTAATTTGTACCAGAGTCACCAGGGAAACCTCCAAACTCTCCTCATCATCTTAGATCGTTATTAAGTCATGTAAGGGTTTTGGTGCACTTTATTTCCATGATGTCCTCACTATCTATGGCTAAGTTGAAACATCCCCAAGTGATACATCCTGTGGCCTTGAAACTTCAGGGTTATCTAACCTGGTGCTCTCTTCAATTTGTATTTTCTCTTGGTCACTTGGACCTACCTGACTTTCGGTTGGGTTTTCAGGAGGGACACTTGTAATTTCTATGAGGTTTGGGTCATTTTGAAGCTGATCAATTACTCTTTGTTCCCATTCCATTAGGAGAAATGCCCTTGTCTGTGCCTCTGGTTTCATAGACGAACCCTTGTTTTGCACCTTTATTTCCTATTCCACTCTGATTTATTCCTTGGCTCTAAGTGCCTCTTGATCCTAATGCTCTATTTTCGTCGACTATTTATCCATGCTTATGGCCTTGAACCTAGTCATTTTTGGTTCAGCCATCCTTTGCACCACCTCGTCCCAGTCCTGGGCATTTTCTGTGAAGACTTCATCTTCAAACTTGTCGTGAGCATACAGCCAGTAGGATGACACTTGTAAATCATGTTACAAGACCATGCCCTTTGGATCATGCTTGTGGAATGGGCCCATTGGGAATCTAAATTCGATTTGGATCAACCCTTCTTGTTTGGCCTGAGGGGTATCCTTTAACAAATAGAAACCTACATGGAAACCATAGGGTATGAAAGCCAATTTCTTATCCTTGACTAGGGTGGCATTGTATCCTTGAAATATGGTATTATAACGTATTCCCCCTATGACGATCTGGTCTGGAACATGAGTTGGTAGGAGATGTGGTGCTCTAGTGCCCCCGAACACCCTGATGTAGGTGGCACGCTCATCCAAATACCAATGGCCTACCTTGGATATCATTTTCTTAGTTGTCACCGATAACCTTGTGCATTTCTTCTTAAAAAGAATAAAATAAATTGGGGTGATGAATTCATCGCGGATGAGGGAGTAACATTTCTTATACCTGCTTTCCACGGAACACTAAAGTAGACGTGGACCAAGAGCTCTGCAACATTCCATCTTAGATTCATGCCGATGAATACATTTCTAGCGCACATGGAATCAATCAGGTATGAATCCATGTAAACATTTGGTGCTTCCCCTTCCTTCAACATCTGAGCCTGTTGCACAAAGATGCTTAGTTTCTTGGAGATTATTGCTCCCCAGTTGAAGCTGCATTCTACAATCGCAACTCTATATTTCAAAGGCATCCATGCCTTTGAAAACTTGGAGCATTCTTTCTCTTCATACAACCGACAGATGAGAGCCATCAAATAGATGTATGGCTCCCTCAGGTTAACCATACCATACCAGCCAGTGCTCCGGTTGGTAAAATTATTTTCCTCACTCCACCATGAGGCCATCACCCGGTTGGTGTCATAGTGTTCATAGAAATTCACCATGAAGTCTATATTCAACTGCTCCTCTTGGTCTCTGAGTTTGTAATACTTATGAACTTCTACCCGGAGGAAAACTCTGACAGACCTGCCATTGTCATCATTGATAAAATTTCCTATCTGTGTGGTTGATGAGACATTTCAGGACCTCTATGGATGGTAAAATGAGGGTTCTTCTTTCCACCATGTGTAGGTACGACCATTGAATGTTCTAGAACACCTAATCATTGAGCTCCCTTATGTCCATATCACTGTGTGGGACATATTATGGGTACTCTTCTTGGCTGATATTGTTAAAGGGATCCCCCCATTGTGGGAGCTCCATCTTAGACTTGGTACTTGCCTTAGTATCACAAAAGGCCCGAGGTTGGATGAAGACATTATTCATTGTTTTCTTGATGATAGGCTTTGGCCTAGGGACGTATTCCAATTTCCTCGCGATCCCGGGGGAAGATCCTTCACCTATCTCTAGTTCTTTTGCCTTTGGTGCTCTCGACGAGCATCTGGTGGTTGGATTTCTTGACAGAATGTTTCCTGCAACTTGAGAAAAAATTTAGATACTATGTAAAAACCAGATAAACACATATAAATTATAGCCATGTAAAATTTACAGACTCGGATACATACCTATGAAGCTTGTTAAAACCTGGTTATTTTGATAATCACGGGGTCGATACAGCCTTTGCGTTGCTCGTATTTCTCCTTAGGATGCTATGGAATTCTCTAATGCATAGAATGATTTCATTAACAATGGTTCAAGAAATTTTAAACAAGAAAGATCTTACCGTGTCGCATCATCCATTCAATTCGGGTTATGAGTGAATTTTCAACAAATGTGTCGTCGAATCTCTAGAACATAAATTCATTGTGGGTTGACGGCGGAGGCACGGGTGGTGATGTGGTCTATCAGTGATTTTAAATGGATGTTTTGATTGGTGCATGAGGTATTAACTAATGCATGATCGGGTATTAATTATCTCCTTAAATTCTCAAAATATGATCGCATCCAATACTAAAACGTCCTGTTGTGTCACTCTTCTAGTGGGTGCATCGGGGATCGGGGTTGTGCTATCAATGTTTTCATTGATATCCTCCTGCAAAAATCCCCTACGCCAATCAATTTTACCCTACAATTCTGATGCGACAAAGCTAACTCGGAGGTGTGACGCGGACCTAGGGAACCAAGAATAACTTAGGATACCACTAGACCATACGACCCTCTTACCTGGTAAAGACACGTGGCATTGGAGACCAGTGACTTAATTCATGTTTATTAATTGAAGTCGGGACTTTCCTTAAGTTATTATTTCTAAAACAAACCTTAGCTTGCCAATGCCGAAAAAGTGTCAAGGATCGGTAATCGACAAAAAACACTGTTAAAATGCTTTCATATCGACTCCCTTGAAAACGTCTTGATGCTACAAACACATTGGCGATCAACGATCGGGGATAAATTTTATCGTGGTTAGATTTTTTGTTGTGATATTCCTAGGTTTTCCCTGATCCCAATAAAGCATGTCGGTCATCGACTATTGGTGATATCTTTTTGTTCTTTTTTATCGTCAATCCTCACCATTTTTTGCCGATGCCGAAGGAGAATCAACTATCGGCGATATCTTTATGAAAAAGTTAACGCAAACCAAAACTTTTTTTTTCGATGATGAAGGAGATAGACGTTCGACGACTATGTTTTTCTGAGTGGTTCCTTTTTATTCTTTGAATTCCTTCTGATGTCGAACCTGAGCGCTTTGGGTAAAGTGTTTGGCTGTTGATTCTTTATTCAGGTGTTAAAGTAGTTTTATTCATGGGTTTTCATAAGTTCAAGAAAACCTGAATAGGTGACAAGAGTCATGAGAATAAGAAAAGACAAAACATTTCTCAAAATGAAATCGAATCAAACACTGCAGAAGATCAAGTGGTACCCAAAAAGTAAAAAATTTGATAAAGGATTTTTAGGGTGTGTTGAGTTCTCAACAAATGGCGACTTACTGGGCGAAAGGAGAATCTATGTTCCTAACTCAAGCTCAACTGATGAAAAAGATGGTTAAAAATTTAGCTAGTTCTTTTTTAGAGCCTCTTTTATCCTTGCATTTGAAATTCCCTAGTTGGTGCATCCAGGCCTTCCTGTGGGGTTTCAACCTTTATTCCACCTTTGTTTTCTATAACCCTAGCTCACACCCCCTTTGACAAGAGTCTAGTAAATAATTCATTGGAACTATGCCTTTTATTTATCATCGTTCACTTGCTAGGGTGTTGCTTCACCTCCGACGAGCGTCCATATCCCTGACGGAGTCACCCTGACATCACATACCTTGCTCCATTGCCAACGAGCATTCATAGACTTGATGAAGTTATCTTCATACCCTCTCCTACTATGCACTCATTTGATATAGTTGATTTTATTTCGGCAGAATGCCCTGAGCAAGTGGGAGAGGAGGATATCTGTTATTTGCAAAATGAGATGGTTAAGGTGAATTTTTACTATCTCTGACTTGAGGTACATGTAGTCTTTTCCAACTTACCACCTTTCCCTTAAGGTTTTACCATACCCCCAGGCATACACTTCATCACTTTTCCAAGGTTGTTCATCTACAGGTTATATAGAAAACCCTTTAAAACAACTGCAGGTCTCCCAACACTTCTTATGTTATATGTAAGCGGTGAGTTAGGAACAAAGTTCATCATATCGCATGAATTGAGGTTAACCAATGTCTTGCTAACCCTAGTCTTAAAAAGTTCATAATTACTAAAGAAAGAAACAAAAAACAAAAATGTACTAAAAAATCAGCCTACCTAAAAAAAAAACATCATGAAAACTCACACACACATTTTGTTTTTGTTTTTTTTCTTATTTTTATTTTTATTTTTTTTAATGAAAATATTGCTTTAGGGCTTGGCCATTCACCGAGAGGGCATCAAGTTCCCCCCTCAAATTTTTCAATCGATACGTGCCTAACCCAATTTTTTTGGCTATCTGGAAAGGTCTGAGCCATAGATTCTGAAACTTCGAGTGTTTTCCCTTCGGCTCATTTGCTTTGTCCCATTTTAGGACTAAGTCTCCTACTTCAAAATTCTTCTCTTTGGCCTTATGCTTATCAAACCACCTTTTAACTATCTGTTGATGAGCTATGAAATTTGATTTTGGTTTCTCCCTCTCTTCTTCAAGCATTAGGAGGGTATCAATTCTTTGTTGTATAACTGGTGAGGGTTGTCCTGTAGAATCCTGAGCAAGTTGTAGAGATGGAAGATATAGCCCGTTTGGGAGAATGGCTTCTTGTTTGTATACCAGAAAGTATGGGGAATTTCCTATAGCTTCCTTGGGTGTTACTCTATCATCCCATAAGGCATTATGAAGTGAAATTTGCCAATTCCTCTGATTGTCTGCAACTATTTTGTTTAATATCCTCACTAGGTTCTTATTGTTTGATTATGCCACTCTGTTACCCTGTGGATAATAGTTTGCAGAGTATCTGATTATGATTCCTTTGTTTAGAACTATGTTAATAGGGTGGAATAAAAGTAAGAGGAATTATTAAAAACAATGACGAAAGGCATACTGAACCTTGTGATCAGTTGTTGTTCTATGAATTGGATCACCACATTTTCATTACATGATTCAGAGGGATGGCCTATGCCCATTACGTGAAGTAGTCTATGGCAGTCAGTATGTATCTATGTTCTTTTTAAGAACTTGGTGTAATTTCTCTTATTATATCTAACCTCCATTACTCTAATGGCCTGGAAACGGCCACAGTTTGGAGTGGGGTAGCTGCTCTCTTTTCCCTCCCCGCTCTTATTTGACAAGTTTTACAGTTTCTAGTGTATGTGTGAGAATCCATGAACAGAGTAAGCGAATAATAGCCAACTCTTAGTATTTTGTGGGCGATGGTGTTTCCTGTGAAATGTTCGCCTGCAGGACCATCATGGATCTCCTTCAGAACCTTTTCTACATATTCCCATTCGAGACATCTTAAAAGTAACCCATCATAATTAACATGGAAGAGTACCAAATTTATGAGGCGATATTGTGTTGATTTTAACCTAAGGGCTCTAATTTCCCTAGGATTTAGGTTTTCTGGGAAAGTCCCATGATGCAGGAGATAAGTTAGTTTCGCATGCCAAGACTCTTTCCCTCAGGAGATGTATGAAGCTTCACCACACCAAAATGACAATTCATTCTCCCATCCGAGGTATTCATTTACTTGGTCCTGAGCTTCAACTACCAGTTTGCATAATCCTTGTCCTTTAACCAGTTTAGCAGGTTTTATATCTAGATCAAATTCTTGGACTACTGCCATCTAGTTTCCTCTTCTTTCCTCCATCTCCTGTTGAGTGAATAGGGATCAAAACACAGGGTGAGGCACAATGAATTTGGTATGGTTCTTTAGGATGTAAGATCTGAAGTGTTTACCTACCTTGTATACTGCATAATCCTGCTTGTCTATAACAAGGTAATTTAGTTCTGACCCTTGGAGATTAGTGCTCATAAATGAGACTAGGGCCTCGTTGTTGTCATCATCCTTCTGAGTCAATACTGCAGCTAACAATTGGTTGGAGGAAAAAGTGTAGAGGAAGAAATATTTGCTAAAGTAGGGAATTCGCAACACTGGGGCTTGAGATATTGCAGCCTTAATATTACTGAAAGCACTTTTTCATTCATCATCCCACTTGAGTTCATAATCTTTGTGGGTAATTTTTTGCAAGGGTTTGATAGTTTCAGTGAAATCGTAGGTGAATTTTCTCACAAAATTGATTTTCCCAAAGAAAGATTGCATAGCCTTTTTGTTGTGGGGTAATGGAAGTTGAGTTATATCCCTAATTTGTTATGGGTCTATGCGAATTCTTGCTTGAGATATAATATGACCTATCAGTTTACCTTCCTCGACACCAAAGATAGTTTTCTTAGGGTTTAAGGATATACTATATTTCCTACACCTTTTGAATATCTGGGTTAAGTGTTGTATGCGATCTTCTTTGTTCTTTGAATACACAGTCACGTCGTCCAAATACACTACTACACATTTTTTTATTAGTCCCCGAAACTCTACGTCCATGGCCCTCTGGAAGGTTTCCTCTGCATTGATTAACCCAAAGGGCATGCGTTTATAAGCGAAGGTTCCCCACTTGGTTCAGAAGGTAGTTTTCAAACGGTCTTCCTCTAAAACTAGAACTTGTTTGTAACCTCAAAAACTGCCCAGCGGGGTGAAAATATCAGATCCAGACATGGTATGCAAGAGTTTCTCCATAGGTGGGACTGGGTAGTTTTCCTTTTCCGAAGATCCATTGAGGTTTCTGAAATCTACACATAGGTGGATCTCTCCAGACTTTTTTCTCACAGGAACCAAATTTGCCACCCATGCAGAGTGTCTAAACTGGAAGATAACCTTTGAATCTAGTAATTTCTTTAACGCCTGACACATGAGAGGCTTCAGAGATGGGTGTTACTTCTGGAGCTTCTATTGGAAGGGTTTTAGTACGAGATTTAACAGGATTTTGTTGAATGATCCAAATATCATAAGTTTTCAGGTCTCGGTAGGACCATGCAAAGGCATATTGATATTTTCTAAAAAGTTTGAGATAGACCTTCCTTTCATTTTTAGATATTGTCTTTTCGAGATTTATATTCTTGGGGTTTTTCAGGATTCCTAGATTTATAGTTTCGTACATGGGACAAGAACTCCCCGTCTTTGTGTTCATTGACCCTTTGAATCTTTCCCTTAAGTCAAAAAGGTTTTATAAATTGGTCACTCCCTTCAGTATCATGTGAGACCTTGGTTTGTCAGTCGGTTGACCTATATGAGGATCAATTTCTGTTAATTTCTCCTGAACTATGTCATTGTCAATAGCCAATCCTTTAAAATTATCCTGATTGGCCAAAAGGTTTATGATCTATTCATCTCATTCAAAGACCTTCCAATTAGAAATATTGTTGGGCACCAATGGTTTGTAGAGTAGCTCCACAGTGAACCGGGAAGCTTCATAGTCTTATAGAGGGGATAACCTTGATGCAGTAGTGGCTAGAGAATCAGTAAGAGTATTCTTTTTTCTGGGAATCATTGTAATGTTGAAGGCTTCAAAATGTTCTATTAGTCTGTGCACTTCCTGTTGGTAATTCCTCAGGTGGGGAGAGTTGCAATGTATAGTGTTCCTTACTTGTCTAACAATGATTTCAAAATCTCTGAAAACCTTCAATTATTTAGCGTTTAAGTCTATGGATTTCTTTAGCCCTTGTACTAGATATTCATACTATGTGGTGTTGTTTGTGCATTCAAATTATAGTCTACGGGACAGGAAATTTCATTTACCTTTTGGATCAATGAGGATGCACCCTGAAACTGACCCTTCTTGTGATTTAGATCCATCGAAGTATAAGTTCCAAATTTTTGAACAAAAACGGTCAGCTTCCTTTTTTCTACCACTTTCCTCCTTTCCTCCTATTTGTTCAGTGGTTTTTAACACTGATTCCTAGAAGAAGAGGGTTTCCTCCACCGTTCTTGGAAACTTTTATTGAAAACTTATTTCGGATTTTTGAGTTAGAGGAATATTAGATGAGAGGGGGGAGAAATTCCTGAAAGTGGAGTCATGGGAATAATTTCCTAGCACGAGAAAATTTGTCGATGAGGGTTTGTTAAGGGTTTCTAGGTCGGTGACAGTTTGTTTTAGATATATTTACCTATTGATATTGATCATATTTGTGTGCCCTTTTAATGGAAACCAAAGGTGATCCCAGTCTGTGCTAAAGTATCCATTCAAATTCTCGGACCAATCTCGACTCAGTAGCAATCCATAAGCTTTTGGCATATCTACTACAATGATGTCAATTACATGAACAAATTTTAGGTGAGTCACCATACTGATCATTACATCTTTGAGTTCTCCCATAACCTTTACCTGGGTTCTGTCTAGTTGTATCACATGTTTATCACTTTTGAGAGGGACTGCGTTTAATTTCATGCATATAGACAATGGCATAACATTAGAGGATGCTCCTGAGTCAACAAAACAGTTATAGAGGTTTATGTTGAAGACTTCAAATGTCAAAAGGAATCGTGGGACAAAAGTCTTTCCATTCTTATCTTCAAAGCAAGCGTTTACAGTTGGTTTATTTCTTATATCTGTGGGAGCTAGATTTTTTCCTTGGTTAGTGCTTGTTGTAGGATTTTCGACTAACTTCAATGCTTGTAACAGAAAGTGTTTTTGTTAAGGGATTCTACACATGTCAATGACTGATATATTTCCCTTCAAATTTTTCAAATCTTCTACTATGTTGTAGTCTAGCTTGGGCGATACTTGTGTATGTATGTTTATATGATTTTTCGAGGGACAAAAGGTGATTTTGGGTGATCAGGAAGTAGTTTTCCTCCTGAAGTCTAGGCCGTAGTAAGGTCATTTGAGACAGGCTGACCCCTACTTCATGTTTTCACAACCAAGACCTCTACAGGTGGTTCTTGAACCTCAAATAGGTCATCGGAAGTCATTGGTAGGTTAGGGTGCCATATCAGCATGGTCATTTCTTCTAGTGGATCAACTTCTTCTTGATCAACAATATTCATAACTAAGTCACTTGATTTTTCAGTTATGGAAACCTCATCTAGAAACCAGTTGGCCATCAAATTCATGGCATGCACCCATTGTGCAAATTATCTTTCAAAATGTTTCTCTTCGTGATAGGTACATAATGAGTCATATGCTACATTTCCCAGGTTGATGTTTAAGTTGGCTGGGGGAGGTTCAATTTCTTTGAAAGGTGGATTTATTTTAAAAAATGATTTATAGGGTCCATGGCCTTGGTTTCCTTCCCTTGCACTTCTTTTCATGTCTATGATTTCATTTGAAAACTTCTTAATCATGCGTTGTAGGTCTTCTATGTCTCCACTTCCCTTTTCGGTACCTTGTTCTACTTGTTTCCTTGGGGATCTAGTCAACAGGAGTCCTCTCTAGGGAGGAGGTTGAAATTCCTTATTAACTAATGAGAACTGGCCTTATTTAGATCCCTTCATTTGGAATTCTATTGTTTTGTCTTCTTCAAAATTCTCAGCTAAGGTTGTTTTGGCAGCCCTCTTCACAAACATGGAAATAGAAGATGGGAGACCATTAGGGTATACTTCTATTTGCAACTCCCGAGTGGGTTTAGATTTGAGTTTGAATTTGTTTAGGATAGTTTTGAATCATTGATTAAAGTCTTTAACATTCTCCTTTGAACTCATGGTGGTGGCCAACAACTCAACCATCAAAGCTCCTATAGTGGTTTCTTCTGCAAATTTATCTAGAAACTCCTTTTGAAACTTCGTCGAACTAGTTATGGACCCTGCAGGTAAGTTAAAATACCACATGGAGGTTGAATTATCAAAAGTATAGGGGAAAATATTGCATACTATGTCTTCATGTTGGACATTCATCAGTCTAATAGCTAGTATGAATTTTTTTAATATGGTCTTCAGGCAATCCTGAGGTTTCAGGGTCAAATTTAGGGAGTAACTTTTCTGGATGTCGGGGAAGGTTATGTACTCGCCCTGGGATGGCCAGAGAATCTTTGGCCAACCAAGTTTGATTATTATGAGGTGGGTTTCCCCTTTCTTCATTGTGATCATTGTTATCTTCCATGTCGTCTGATCCTGAAAATGAGCATTCTGAGTTAAACCCTTCCTCGTCGAAAAAATCGTCGGGCTCAGAGAAGTTACCGGATGGTGTTTCAGTGATTAGATTAAGAGGATGTTCAATTTTGATGAGGGTGAAATCTATCAGGTCTTCTATTGTGTGAACGAAAAACTGGTCGGGGGTATCGAAAACTGGTCTGGTTACTTGTTTTCTATGAGGAAGTAACAGAGCTAAGGGTAGTGCTCTAATTTGTCAGGCGTAAGCTCTTGTGATTCTTCTGAAATGGTTCAACTCCTCATGAGGAAGAGCGTAAGCTATCTCAGGGAATATATGTTCTTAATCTTACTGGGCTGATTTACTTGTTTCGGGAGTAATCAGTGTGTGTATAATGTCTTGAGAATGCTAGCCATGCATGTGGACCTATTTGAATCTATAGGCTGTGTGAAATATTATGTAAAAAATATTTTCATCCATTCATTCTTCAAGCCCTCCTTCTAGCGCCAATTCTATTAAGGGGTCATAAATACCTTTAACTCAACAGTAGGAAACAAACCTGCCACCAAGGCCCAATTAGAATCTACAACATTTAATGGTGAAATGGTTCTCCAGATCTTACGATCCAGCCAATTAATCGATGGGATATACGTAGTGATTGATAGGATGTCTTCTTGCAAAATCTCCTCCTTCAGTTTGAACATTCTCTTTTTGTATTTTCTCTTATAGGTAGGACCGATACAAGATAAATGTTGGTATAAAACAATTGGATAACAAATGGGAAATGCTTAACTACTAAATATGATTGATCTCGAGATAGCCCTTAGGCTCAAGCATGCAGACAATGATTCTTGAACCTATGACACACCTAGTACTAATACATTAACCTAATGATGTTTCAATCATTGACTGAGATACAATTATCAGAAGAAAACATACATGTACTAAACGATGGCAAGAAAAATAGTTTCCTTAGCTCTAATCATTGATAACACATTAACACAACGATTTACTTTTCTTCATTAAAGACATGAACTATAAAAATATTGAATCAGATAACTTATCAACAGATTGAGAGGCTCTTACTCCTTACAACATCCATTCATGAGATAAAAATCAGAAATAATTCTTCTTTAGATCCAATCACACATGCTTTTGATGAAAAATGAACAGAAACTTGTCTTTGGTTCTAAACAAGACTTCTCAATTAAGGTATCTCTGAAATAGTTCTTTACAAATCCAAAAATGAGGGTCTATTAAAAAACCATCGACCTTTTCTAACAGGTCGATCCTCTTATTTCTAACTTATTATCAACTAAAAATAACAATCAAAAGTGCAATCTAAGTAAAACAAAACATCGCCATATGGAGCTTTCATCTCTCAATCTTTTAAGAGTCATCAAATGGTTTCACTTGAGTGAATGAATCTTCTCGTACTCTGGCCATTTGATGAAGACATGCTCACATGTGTTGGTATACGAGAATCTGTGTTGATCCATTGGGGATGAAAGGATCTCCTTTATCTCCACAGCACATGACCAATACTTGACTATTCTAGCACTTAACTACTGCAACACGATCTGAGCCTTGATTGGGTGTTCCATGAACTAATGTACTTGACCTGGCACCATGTTTTCCACCTTTTCTATTTCTGCATCCCATGATGAGTCATTCTCAGCATGTAATTTGACTATGTCATGCAAGTCGACAAAGTCATCGGGTGTGTCGAATTATGGAAGGATGATGTCCCTGATCGCTCGATTGATCTTGGTCCATCTATTTTCGCACTTGAAACATTTATCTTGGATTTCCTGATGAGGTTCTTGGGCCATTTTCACCCATTATTTGGTCAATTTCTTTATGCAGTTGATGTTGTTATCCCTTAGTACCTGAATGTCTTTCTCTTCGGCTTCTTGAACCTATTGAACTGCGCTAATGTAATCGATCCTTTCCACTGCTTGGTGTGATTTCTCATGCCATATTTCCATATATTTTCATGTCACCAGCTCCAGGAGGGTGTCTTCTTGGAAATTTTCTATCCCCACATTGAAAAGGTGTCCCTCATTCATGAATTTACTCTAGTTGTCCTAGAATTTGCTTCTCAATAACACTATGGCCTATGTTGAGTCCTAATAATATTTCTCCAAATGGAGTAGATGCCTCAACTCCTTCAGCGCAATGAAAAACCCCTCTTCATCCTTTCTCTCTCTATCCAGGGTGGCATTTGTGATTTCCATCCCTGCACCGATAAGCTCGGATGTCTTGGCATGCTCCATGCTAATAAATGTTTCCTCTATGGTGATGAGGATGGAGCTGTCTAGAGTAAGACTCCTCTTCTTAGTATTCCTCTTCATGATGGATTTCCTCTTTTAGTCGTAAGCAATGGATTCTATATCACCGAACTCATCCATGGGTTCGGGGATTTGTTGTACTCCCCAGGTAAGCGTGTTTCCAAGGTTCATGATGTTGTATATCTATTCAAGATTGGGTTCTTGAACCTATTTTCTCTGTTCTGAAAGTTTGGCCTCCGGTTGTTCCTCATCAGGAGTTAAAGTATTATCCAAAATTGATGCATCAGGGGCAGGCTCGGTACTTACCTGATAATCAGCTATTCAGATGTCAATTTCTTGTTGTGGGATTTCTTCTTCTTGTTCACATGATCCTAGTGTGACCTTCGAGATGTCCTCTTGGGTCACCAGTGCATCGAGTAGCTGAGCGTCTAAGATTATTTTGACCTCCTTCTCCCTCTATGGAAGCCTTTGAACTTGAGCATCGAGATCTAGGGAAGATGCTCTCTCGAGTTCCTTTTCCTCTGTAATTTGTACTAGAGTCACCAGGGAAACCTCTTAACTCTCCTCATCATCATAGATCATTATTAAGTCATGTAGGGGGTTTGGTGCACCTAATGTCCCTGATGTCCTCACTATCTTTGGCTGATCTGAAACTTCAGGGTTTCTAACCTAGTGCTCTCTTCAATTTGTATTGGCTCTGGGTTAGTTGGACCTACCCGGCTTTCGGTTGGGTTGTCGACAGGGACCCTTGTAATTTATATGAGGTATGGGTCATTTTGTAGATGATCAATTACTCTTTGTGTCTATTCCATTAGGATAAATCCCCTTGCCTATGCCTCTAGTGTCATAGACAAACCCCTGTTATGCACCTCTGTTGTCACTACCACTCAAATTTCTTCCTTGGCTCTGAGGGACTCTTGAGCTGACTCCTCTATCGTCACCACCTATTCATCTATGCTCACATACTTGAACTTGATCATTTTTTGGTTGTCCATCCTTTGCACCACCTTGTCCTAGTCCTATGTGTTTTTTGTGAAGACTTTGTCTTCAAACGTGTCTTGAGCATACAACCATTCGGATTACACTTGTGAAGCATGTTGTAGGACCAAGCCATTTGGATCATTCTTTTGGAATCATACCATTGGGAATGTGAATTCAAGTTGGCTCAACCCTTCTTATTTGGCTTGAGCGGTATCCTTTACCAAATAAAAAACTACATGAAAACCATAGGGTATGAAATCTTGTTTCTTGTCCTTGACTAGGGTGGTGTTGTAGCCTTGCAAGATGGTATGATAACACATTTCCCCTATGATGAGATGGTCTAGAACATGATATGGTAGGAGATGTGCTGCTTTGGTGGCCCTAAAAACCCTAATGTAGGTGGCGCGCTCGTCCAAATACCAATGGCCTACCTTGGATATCATTTTCTTGGATGCCGCCAATAGCCTTGGGCATTCCTTCTTAAAAGGAATAAAATAAATTCAGCTGATGAATTCATCGCAGATGAGGAATTAATATTTCTTATACCTATTTTCCCACAAAACGCTAAAGTAGACATGGACCTAGAGCTCTACAACATGCCATCTTAGATTCATGTCAGCGAAGATGTTTCTAGGGCACATGACATCGAGCAGGTATGAAGACATGTAAAAAGTTGGTGCTTCCCCTTCCTTCAGCGTCTGAGCCTACTGCACATAGATTCTTAGTTGATTGGAGATTATTTCTCCCTAGTTGAAGTTGCACACGAAGATCGCAATTGTGTATGCCAAAGGCATCCATGCCTCCGAAAACTTGGAGCAATATTTCTCTCCGTAGAATTGGTAGATGAGAGCCATCAAATAGACATATGGCTCCCTCAGGTTAATCATACCATACTAGCCAGTGCTCCAGTTCGTAAGATTTTTTCCTCCCTCCACCATAAGTCCATTACCCGATTGGTGTCGTGGTGTTCATAGAAATTCACCATGAAGTTTGTATTCAATCGACCCTTTGGGTCTCTTAGTTTGTAATACCTTTGAACTTCTACCGAGATGAAAACTCTGACACACTCACCATTGTCCTCATTCATTAAACACTTTTGTGTATCTGTGTGGTCGATGAGCCATTTCAATACCTCTATGCAGGGGAAAATGGGGGTTCTTCTTACCACCATGTGTAGGTATGACCGTCGAATGTTCAAGAACACCTGGTCGTCGAGTGCCCTTACTTTCAGATCACTGTGTGGGACATATTTTGGGTACTCTTCTCGGTTGATCTCGTTAAACAGATCCCCCCACTTTGGGACCACCATCTTGGACCTGAGGCTTGCCTTAGTATCACCAAAGGCTGGAAGCTAGATAAAAACCTTCTTCGTTGCTCTCTTGATGATCGGCTCCGGCCTAGGGATGTATTCCAATTGCCTTGTGATCCTTGGGGAAGAGCCTTTGCCTATCTCTGGTTCTTTAATATTTGGTTCTCTCGACAAGTGTCTGGTGGTTGGCTTTCTTAGTGGCATTGTTCCTGTAACTTGAGAAAAATTTCAGATACTATGTAAAAACTAGATAAACACATATAAATTATAGCCATGTAAAATTGATAGACTCAGATACATACCTATGAAACTTGTTAAATCCTAGTTGTTTTTATAATCACAGGGTCAATACAGCCTTCGAGTTGATCGCCTTCCTCCTTTGGACACTCTGGAATTATCTAACACATAGAATGATTTCGTTAACAATGGATCAAGATATTTTAAACAAGAAATATCTTGCCATGTCGCATCAACCATTCAATTCAGGTTATGAGTGAATTTTCAACAAATTTGCCACTGAATCTCTAGAACATAAATTCATCGTGGGTTGACAATGGAGGAGTGGGTGGTGATGTGGTCTATCTGTGATTTTAAATGGTTGTTTTGATTGGTGCACGAGGTAGTAAATAATGCAGGATCGGGTATTAATCAGCTCCTTAAATGCTCAAAATTTGATCGTATCGAATGCAAAAACATCCCATTGTGTCGCTCTTTCAATGGGTGGATCAAGGATCGAGGCTGTGCTATGAACATTTTTGTTGATATCCTCCTGGAAAAATCCCCGACACCGATCGATCTTACCATACAATGATGATGCAGCAAAGCTGACCCGAAGGTGTGACTCAGACCTAGGGAACCAAGAATAATTTGGGATAACACTAGACCGTACGACCCTCTTACTTGGTAAAGACATGTGGCATTGGATACCAGTGAATTAATTCACATGTATTAATCAGAGTCGGGACTTTCCTTAAGTTATTGGTTCTAAAACAAACCTTATCTTTTTGATGCCAAAAAAGTGTCCAGGATCGACGATCGGTGAACAAAACTGTCGAAAAGCTTTCGGATCAGCTCCCTTGAAAAATTCTTGATGTCGAAAATGCATCGGGGATCAACGATCAGGGATAACTTTTATCGTCTTCAAATTGTTTGTTGTGATCTTCCTGGGTTTTCCCCGATCCCAATAAAGAACTTCAGTCATCGGTTATCAGTGATATCTTTTCATTCTTTGTTATCGTCTGTCCTCACCATTTTTTGTCGATGTCGAAGGGGAATCCTCTATCGGTGATATCTTTATGAAAAATTTAACACAAACCAAAAATTCCTTTTGTTTATGTCACAGGAGATTGGCTTTCGACGACTGTGGTTTTCCAAATGGTTCCTTTTCCTTCTTTGAATTCCTTCCGATGTCGAACCTGAGCGCGTCGGGTGAAGTGTTTGGCTGTCAATTCTTTATTCAAGTGTTAAGGTATTTTTAGTCATGGGGTTTCATAAGTTCAAGAAAACCTGAATAGGTGACGAGAGTCATGAAAATAAGAAAAGACAAAAAAATTCTCAAAACGAAAATCGAATCAGACAGTGCAGAAGATCAAGGGGTACCCAAAAAGTAAAAAATTTGACAAAGAATTTTTAGAGTGTGTTGAGTGCTCAATAGGTCCCTATATTGACTTTTCACAACTTCAATGGGTGATTATAAGAACTATTAGTCTGACTGGGTATGATCTAGATTTATCTGCTTCCTTCTGTCTCTTTAATGGCTAATTTCCTCAATTATTATAAACCATATGGGCCTTCTTAAATCCCTCTCAATATTACAACATTCTATAGGTCTCTTGTCCAAGTTTAGGTGAAGATTAGTCTGAAGTTCTTGGCTATGCTTTGCACATACCACTAGGCCTGATTTATGTTTACTATTTTCTGAAAAAAGAAATTCTTTGATTCTTTGCAGGGCTACTTCAAGCTTAGGGTACTTGTAAATGAGAATTCCTTGCAAAAGTGATCTACCAACATTTTCTAGTCATTGGTCTGTCTTTTGGTTTCTTCATGCATTAACCAAGCTTTTGGGATTGGACCTAGTGAGTGGGGAAATACTTGAATCCATAAGAGAGATGGTATTTCCGCAACCTGCCACTGTGTCATGCATTGTTCAATATGTGCTTTAGGATTAGACTCTTCATTGAATAGTTGTGCAACTTGGAAATCCATCCGCATCTCTGATTCCAGTTGCTCCTTATCTTGAAATCTTTATTTGATAGCTTGCTTTACATCATCACAATTTTTGAGTAAGTCTTTGTGATTGGCCCACCATCTGGAAGGGGTGTCCTAGAGGGATAAATATAGTATTGATATCCTTTTATCCTCCACTACCTTTTATTCTATGATACGCAGAAAACTATAAAGTCCTGAGGTACCAACATATCTTGTGTGTTCTCTGACCTCAGTTCCAATCCATCTGATTTCTTTGACAGCTGCGCATCTTCTCGAAAATATTTCGTATGAGCGTTGTAGCCAACTGTCAAATGCTAGTTCTCAATCTTCATCTGTTGATTGTATACTCCTCCAACTTATGGATCCATCAGTAGTAGGATTTATGTAATCTTCTCTTGTTCCTACTTTTACAGTGTACAACTGATCCAAGTCTTCTCCTTCCATATTTTTTTCCATTGGCTCCGTGTATCGAGGGCCTACATACAGATCCAAGGGTTGGACAAATTTTATTCCATCTACCTCAAATGTCATAGTGTATTTCTTTAGGTCAATCACTGCATAGTTTTCATAGGCCCAATCAATACCAAGTAGTGCGGGATAAGGATCCTTATCTCCCATGATTTCGATCACCTCAAAATCAGCTATAGTTTTCACTCCTGCAACATCTATTTCTACACTCTCTAGTCTTCCTATTAGGAAAATACAATATTGGTTGGCCATTCTTAGCTGAATTAGGGAATATGTTAACTGGGGTTTTCCTAAGGCTTCGCAAGCCTTTTTAGGAAGTATGTTAACATCAGATCCTAGATCTAACATAACATCCTTAATCTCAAACTTGTCTAGCTGGGATGCTAGTCTAAACTCTTTTCCAGTATGTACTTTCCTTCTCTGGACTCTCTGAGTACTCTTCTTAGAAAGATTAGTCCTTATTCTTGCTTCTGTGGGTTCTTCATTCCCTATAATTAGGTATAGTGCATTGCACAAATTTTCTATTAACTGTTTGTTCCCAATAATATCATAAAATAACTAAAACCAAAGGTCGACTACATTTTGTGGTTGCTTTGGTTGTCTCATTGTGACTATAGGGTTTTTGGGTGCAAGGGGTGAAGCAGGGACTTGCGCAATATCAGGATAAACAATAGGAAGAGGGGGTTTCTCTTCCATCTCAGGGCTAGGGATATTCTGAAATACTTCTATGGAATTTTTAAAGAATAAATTTTGTTTCAGAGGATCATACATTTCTCCCTTACGTGCTACTTTATGGATCTGAGGTAAATTATCAGCATCATCTCTAGTCTTTTCCCCTCCTTGAGTGGCGATATTAAGGTTAGGTAGTTATCCTCTAATAAATCTCTTTATTTCTGAACTTATGAGGTTAGTTCCTCGTTGACGTGCTTGATCCTCCCATTTTGTAGTTATTTATGGGCAGTCTTCAGTTGCATGCCCATTGGTTCTGCAGTGAGAGCACCATGGCCGCCTCAGATGAGGATAGTCTCTAGCCATATGACCTTTCTCATTACAGTTGTAGAATCGAATTGGTCCTCTTCCCCTGGTTCTTCCTCCTCTAAAGTCTCCTCTAGCTCCACCTCCTCGACCTCTTCCCAGTCCCTGAGAGGTTTCATTCACCCTGAATATTGTTTGATCCAACCTATCCACAAGTGCATCCAACGCTCTACATTGATTGGTAGTATGTGTGGTAGATGTAAAAAACTAACAATGTACAGTATTTGGTACTGTTGAATACTTCTGAATAATGGGGCATTGTCTTGGTCCATGCCCATGGATTCGAAAAATCTCACAATAATCAATTGTTGGCACTGCTTGGTTACCTGGAAAAGCATGATAGGGGGTGAGGTTATGGAATGGTAAATTCGTAGATACTTGTGCAGCTCCTCCCATGGGTCCTGGTGAGGGTCCCATAAGATTCTGAGGAGGTCCCATTCCCCTCATTCGTGGACATTCTTTCACTATATGCTCTTCTGTGTAACGTCCGGTACATCAAACCTATGGTCATCCTAGTCTAGGTATCATCAATTATTGAATCATTTGTGTAAGAATTGATATTATCCCTTGTAGTTGTGCTAAATTTGCATCTATTGGAGGTCTGGTCACTTTAAGGCTCCCTGAATACCCTTCCATGGCTTCAATCTTCATTGATTGTTCCAAGGCATCTATCAAAGTGGCTATCCATTGTTGCGTTAACGAAAACTGTGTTAGAGTTAGCAATCCTTGAATATACCATTCCCTTTGATGTTCCTCATGAATTGGATGTGCTAACCTCCCTATAGCATCTTTAAAATTTTTTCTATATTCCCAGGTTGATTCACCTTCCCTTTGTTGAATCTCACACAACTCAGAAAGATCTTGTTGTTCTGATTGAGGTAGCTTAAACTCCACTATGAACCTTGTCTGTACCTGGTCAAGTGTGGACACTTGACCTTGACTTCCTGGCACTCCTGGATCAATAACATTCATGTACCATTTGAGAGAAAAACCTCTCAAGGTAGTTTGGAACTCAACCAACTTATTCGCATCTGGAGTCCCTCTGGACCTCCAGATTGCTTCACACAAGAACCAGTGTTTCTCAACATCTTCTTCTCCCTTACCCCATAATTATGGGTATCTAGAAATTGAACCTCCCGCATTACCAGACATTTTTTATATTGTTGCTCCTATCAAAATAAAACCCGACGGTCCTTCTTGCAACCTACCAGGGGATCCCAATATCCTCCCTGTACTCGCACTTCTTGGTTGTGATTGACTAACTAGTTGTACTGAAACAGAATTAGCATAAAAGGATAATATTTAATTTACCACTTGTATAGAATACACTTGGGGTATGGGTGATTCAGGGCTAGCACGACTAACTTCGGGGCAGGTTTCTTTGATCTAGGAGGTCTCGTTCTCTTCCTCTGGAGAGGTCTCTTCAACTGGATCCCCGATATTTCCTGGCATTGAGGCTGGATATTCTCTTTCCTCTTCAAGATTCATGTCAGCTTCCTTCTCCCTTTCTTATACACCTTCTCATTCTTTTCCACCCTCCTGGAGACTCATTTCTCTCTGCACTTCTCTCTCACTTAATATTTGACTGGCTAGTCTTTCCTGTCTTCTCATCTTCCACAACTCTTCCCTCTGGCTTTTGTCTACTTCTCCTGGTCTGACTTATTTCCACAACTTCTTGAACTATTTTACTTCTTTCTTATCTTTCCACACCACCACTTCTCAACTATGGTGACTCTTTTCAAGACTCTCCCATCTCTTGAGTCCATTTCTTACTGTTTCCCCTGTTTGTCAAAGAACCCTCTCACCTCTCTTAGGCCATGACTCCACCCCAAACTCTCCCTACCCGAAGCAAGGGTTCTTATTCTACCATCTCAGTCGGGGACATAGTCAACATCCCCTCTTTCATCAAGAAAACCTTAATCCATAGGGGGATTTCTCTCAACAATCTTCCCCTTGCATATTTCTTGAAATCTGCTTCTACTTGTGGAAACGATTGGTGATTCTCAGCTGCAAACTAAATAATGTAACCCTCTAATGTGGTATTGACCCAAAAATCAATTGCTCCCTTGACTGGATGATCCAACCGATGAATTTTGCAATCTTCTCTATATCCTAAGTATAGGTACTCTTGATTCATTCTTGGAACTCTGGAGCTTCTTGGATCCTATCTATCCAGTGGAAAGTTCTTCCGAGAACTTAACCTAGAATATCTCGTACTGGTCGCTCGATATTTCTGAGTAAAAGAATACCTCTCGAGTATCTTTCACATATTTTTCTCTTTGCTCTGCTTCTTTCCATATGAAGGCGTCGTAATTTATGTCCCACCATTGGTGAGTATTAGATGAGTGAATCTACAGAAGCATCCTCCCTACAAGTTCCGTTTTAACACAGGTCCTGACAATGAAACCATTTTGTTGGCATGAAATTGATCAGACTAGGGTCCTTCTCAGGTTACCAACAAAAAGTACTGTGTATTCTAGAGTGTTGGCATTTTCATCTCCTCCAAAGAGAAGAAGTATCACCTGAATCACAACCAAGATAGAAGGATAGGGAAGGGCAAGGAGAATACTTAGGTGGGTTCCTAGAACCTTCAAGATTCACCATGATCTTGTGCAATACAGGCTAACTACATAATATATTTGAGCTCATACATGAAGGAAATGAATATAATTAAGTTTTTTAAAGCATTCATACACAAAACATCATATGGAACTTATGAAGCATAAAGAAGTAATGTAAATATACAACACACAAGCATAAGCACATAATGACACAACATATTTCAAAATTTTGAATCCTTCTTTATATATTATCATCAGAACTTATCAAATACAACCACATAGGTACAAAATAAGGCTCTATTGCAGACTTCTAGATATGGACTAATGGCGCAGATCTCTATTTACTCAAAATTGTATACAGATTACATTTACAAAACCTTTTCCCAACTCAAACCGAACATATAAACAAAATCCAACAGCAAGAACAAGCACAACAATAACATCAACCCGAGAACAACCCGAACCATTTTAAAACCGAATACATCTCATATATATAAGCTAATTGGGATCTTCTGGATTTGGGCTCGCATGATTTCTTGTTCTATTGAAACTGCTTTTTCCTTGCTGGCATTGTGTTGTCTTTTTCCGTAACCGATTTCTGTTACTTTTCCTTGCTCTGCTTTCCAGCTTCTTCTATAGCTTGCGCAACTTGTGCTAAACCAAGACTGGGACTATAATCCTCCTTGTGCAGCTTCAAGTCCAAAAGAGAAGGGCCCAACAAATCTTCTATCTCTTGCATTTGTTGGTATATGTATTAATGTCCATGGAAATAGATGTTTGATTTGTGACCACTAATAAATTTAGTACTTGTTCTCCACCTTCTCTCTTGTGTCATCTAAGTATTTCCTCACTTGTTTGTAAAGTTAATCAAATTATAGGTAATATTTCATTTGGTCTCTAATTTTGGTAATGTCATCTCCCACATAGCCCCAAACAATGCTTGCAATGGTATCCATTGCAATTAGTCGTTTATCCTCTGCAATGGTCTCTCCATACCTTTTTCTTTAGGTATCTATTTCTTCTACTAGTATTTCTATATTCTTGTTTTCCTTGTGCCAATTATTTTAAGTCTCTTCAAGTTTCTACCCTTGATTCTTCAAGTCCTCTTTCCTCTTTTCAACTAGGTTTTGGGCACAATGGTTGCAAGCATGCTATCTTGGTGCTTTTTTTTCCACCCCTCAACCTCCTTTAGGAGTTTCTCAACCTTATACCATAGTTCTATAACATTTCCTTCTATCTCTTGAATCAGAGAGATAGAAGCAGGGGTTAGTTTCAACTTCTCCTACATGATTTCAAATCTTAATATTTTTATCCTTGCATTTTTCTCATCCATTGTTAGGAACAATCTATCACTTTTCTCTATTCATTGTCTAGATCCATTATTCTTTCCACCACAGTTTGTCCCTTTGCATTAAGGATGTCATTTTTTATTCTAAGGAAAATAACTTCATGGTAATCCCTAAAAAATCCCAATGTTAAGTATAAAATATACTATTATGTCCTAGATATTGAATTATTACATTTCTAGTGTTATATTAGTAGGTCAACTAGAACCCTTCATTATAATTGTAGCCTTTATCTCCTATATATATATATATATATATATATATATATATATATATATTAAGGAGACGTAGTCTTAAAATCATATTATCTCATCTTGTACATTGAATATATTGTAAAAGGAGCTTTCCCCATCGAATTGGATTTTCATTATGAATTTGTATCATTCTCAAGGTGTTGGTTCATAACATTTGGTATTAGAGCATCAGTCCTAGAGTTTTGCTGCTTCAAGCGAGTCATCTTGGAATTTTCACTGTAACGTTTCTTTTGTGACACTTCAAACAACAAAATTTGGAGGTTACTCAAGAGACATATCACAGTGCCCTTGGTAAATATTTCAATTTCTAGTTTTTTATACTTTCATGATATAGCCTGTGGAAGATATGTTTTTTGACTCATCTTGAAATTAGTTTTAAACAAGTCATCTTGTAATTTTTTCTATAACTTTTTTTTTGGAATGTTTTGGATAGTGAAATTTTGTGGACACTAGTAAGACATAGATAATTACGTCTGGTCCAAATTTCGTTTCAGAGATATATTCTTTGCAAGGTAGGGTTTGTGACTAGTCTTGAAATTACTCTCAAATGAGTAATCTTTTTATTTTCACTATAAATATTTTTTGGTGAAGTTTCAAACTCTAAAATTTCCAAAATCCTGAGACGAAATGGTGAATTACATGTGAATTGTTTTTTATATCTTGAATCATTGTATTTTTTGAAATATATCTC
>JASDQU010243164.1:4504-15748 GCA_032191745.1 Picea mariana
GCTGACGTGGCAGGCTGTACAACTGACGTGGCGGACGTACAGTGACGTGGCAGGATCATACAGGACACGTGGAAGCTCCTAGGCATGCCACGTGTCATGCATATTTGGCATTTTTAGAGCACAGTTGGACCAATTGGAAAGTGACACATGTCACCACTGGATGGGTGACACGTGGCACCAGGGTGACGTCAGCATCCTGCGTGGCAGGCTGACGTGGCAGGCTGACGCAGCATTGACTGGACCATACAGTCAGCATGGCATTGATGACGTGGCAGAGTCTGGTTGGATGACAGCTGGGCGAATTAAATCGTGAAACGTGGCATCTCATTTTGGCGAATAATAGGGTGCCACGTGGCCCAATCAAGGGCTGCCACATGGCACCCCGAGTTTGGCTAATTTGGTCATTTAAAAGTTATATGGAGGCCACGGGGTTCGACCCCCGGACCTCCCAACTATGCTACGCCTTAATATATTTCTGATAGCCACTATTCCGCCGTGTGTTTCTTGTATAGAACATGGTTTAAAAATTATTTGAATTTGCCAAAGGTTATATTCGGCGGGGGGCGGGCTGGGGCTAGCCCCGACCCCCGGTTTTAGGCGTATTGATATGACCGATAGACTTTATTCCATTCGCGCGGGAGGAATTAACAACAACCCACGGTTCCATATGATATTCCACATGACCATTTGTTTATTTGGCGCGTGGTTAAGTTTTTAAATGGTGATTGAAACCATATACCATTACACGCGTGCAGGGTGTTAAACAGTATAGCCCCCGGTCACACGAGCCTTGCACGGGACCTACCTCTGATGGCGCGCGGGTTTCAACTTTGGCCACGGTTTTATTGCAATGGCATACGACCATAATTCAAACTATGTGCGGGAGTTGGTTTATTTTATATATGGTTTCATATATTAACATATGATGTTATACATATGTATTTGCGGGTTGATTTATGCGCAGGGTTATTTCTATTACCCGTGGACTTGCACATGTAACCAATAGTTTAAAACGTGCGTGGGAATTTGGAGTTTGGTTCAACATTTAACCACACGTCTGGACATGTGTCACAACCCTGTTCAACTTTTCAAACAGTTAGCACTTTTGGCACTGGGACGTGGCCATATGGCCTCCCATGCGCCCAACACCTCCGATCTTGGAGGCATTAGTTCCGTTAACTAATCGACAATTTGCACATTTTTCGGGAACGCACGTGGAGGCTATGTTTTGGGAGGTGAAAACGCTCAGAGGCCAGGTTCATTCACCCACAGGTGCAAAATGGCGAACAGGTTACAACAGGCTTGAAGGAGAAAAATGGCAGCAAGCTAACTTCTTCAATTTTTGGCCAAATGATGAGCTGTAAAAGCCCAGCTAGGGGTTTTTAGACGTTATGAGTTTATTGGTGATGTTATCACAGGCATTTGAAGAGCCCATTTGGATGTTTTTCACATTTGAAGCTTGAGGAAGCTCCATGAAGCTTAAAGCCCTCATTGTTTGAGGCATTGCTCAGATGAGCACTTAACCATTTTCTGAGACTGAATAGTCATTTTGGCTGTATATTATGCTCTGAACATATTGGGATAGGTTTCAGATCCATTGGAGGACTTCTACAGGTATTTTTACCTCATTCTTGCTCAGGAATCTTGGAGGCCACATGTAGGAGAGGTCATTGTTGGATGAGCCATTGTCCATTTGCAGAGTTTTTACAGTCATTTTTGGGGTTTTTATGTATTCTGAATCCAATGGTACAGCCTGTACATTCATTGGAGTTGAGAAGCAGCTTGTAATGAGCATTTGAAAAACTAATCCCAAAGAGCCAAGTCCTTTGAAGGAGGCTCAAGGAGACGTAGCCCAGAGAGGGGTGAACTCCTTTATCATCTTGGTTTTGTTGTGAGTTTGCTGTGTTATTTGCTGCACTTTTTATGGCTGTGTATTGATTTATAACCCATGATTAAGCATTTAAAAGATCATTTCCTCACACAAACATTGACAAGAACTTAACACATAATTCCACTTGCATATTTTAACACATGAAGCAAGGTCCTGTTAAGATTTATTTTATGAGGTAGAGGGTGCTTGCATAGCATAACAAGTTAGTCTTCTATTTTCAGATCAAGGATGTAGAACAATTTCATATAGAGGATGCACAAGATGCATAAGATATATAAGAATGTGGAGAAAAGAAGAGAGGGGTTGTTGCGGTGAAGGGGGATGCATGTGTGAAGAAGGAGGCAGAGTGTAGCAGCTGAAATGGACAGAATACAAAAGGTGCATTGAATGGGAATGGTGCAGAAAGCACAAGAGGCAGAAGAACAGAAAAGTACAATGGATGTGTGCAGGAAAATAGTGAGTAAGATAGAGCAGCGAAATCTTGCAGAACAATGATGAGACTGGTAAGCTGTTGGTGAACATTATATCACTGTAATAAGTTTCAGTAATTCTTATTCATAAACCAAGGAAGTAGGGAGGTGCTAGGGAAGGCAGATGTCCTGAGAAATTCAAGTGGGTGCTTGAACACAAGGAGTTGTAGCTTCCTTCTAGTTGGTGCTAGAGAAACCAGGGAGTGGGTGTTTCCTTCTAGTTGGTGCTAGAGAAACCAGGGAGTTGGTGCTTCCTTCTACTAGGTGCTAGAGAAAATAGAGAGTTGGTGCTATCAGCAAGTTGCATCTTGCAAAATAGAGGTTGCAGCCTCATTATGAGTTGGTGCTATCAGCAAGTTGCATCTTGCAAAACAGAGATTGCAGCCTCATTATGAGTTGGTGCCTATATGTATGATAATGTAAATAATGTAAATAATACTTATCATATAAAGAAGAAGAGGTTTTTACCCTTTATGGGTTTCCTTGGGAAATATCTGTCTCTGTGTATCTCATATATGTGATTGATGCTGAATGTGCCATTGCTTATTTCCCTGCATTACTGTGATTATCATTGAGTGCCTTGTAAAGAATTTAAAAGAAGCATGATTGTTTAAGCACGGTAACAACTGATTCACCCCCCCTCTCAGTTGTCCAACATAATGAGAGTAGGATCACATGGAAGCAATTCAATAAATATTTTAAGAAGGAGTACCTTTCAGAGAACTTCTATGATAAGAAAATGTAGGATTTATTTGAACTTAGGCTGGGAAGCATGACCATGGCAGAGTATGAAAATAATTTCGTGGGGTTGCTAAAGTATGTGGGGTTTATAAAGATGAGAAGGTGAAATTACATAGGTTTTTGAGTGGATTTCCACCCTTTTATAAAGAGAAGATTCAATATGATGAACCTGGGACTTTGATTGAGACCATTAGAAAGGATAAGTACCTATATGAGCAAGGAAAGGGTAGAGAGTCTTTGTGGAAATCTTGGAAGGATAAGAAGAAGGATATGTCTGATCAGAGAAAGAAAGAATTCAAACTTCTTTTCAATAGAAATAACCCAAATAAAAATCATCCCAAACAGTATGCTAAGGATGAATCTAAGAGAGAAGAATCCTTGGGAAAAAGGGGAAGACCACCAATACAATGTTGGGGATACAAAGAAGAACACATGTACAAGGATTTCCCTCATAGAAAGGACAAAGTGAAGACCATGCACAACATCCAAGAGGATACAACAATAGAAGACATGGGAAGAATATATGTAGCCTCAGATGATCGACAGGTAGAGCACCAATCCAATATGATCTAGGTGGAAGGTAAAATCATTAATCATACTGTTTCTATTTTAGTTGATTCAGGAGCAAGTCATTTTTACATTGATCCTAAAATAGTGGATAGATTACATTTGGAGAAAAGTGAGCTTGAAAAATCAAGTTTGGTTCAGCTACCCACTAGAACCAAAAGGAGAATCCATGATATGGTCAAAGGTTGTTCCATAAGTCTTAATTGTGTGAATACTAATGTTGATCTAAATATTGTACCATTGTGGTCTTATGATATTCTAATTGGAATGGATTGGTTGTACAAGCATCATGTTGTCCCAGATTGTCATAATAAGAAATTTACATGTCTTGATGAAGAAGGAAAACATAGCAATGTGAAAGGAGTTCCAAGACCCATATCTATAAGAGATATTTCATCCTTATAGCTGAAGAGATGTTTCAAAAAAGGATGTCAATTGTATGCAGCCCATGTGAGGGAACCAAAAAATACAAAGGGGCCAAGCCTTGAAGATTTTTTGGTACTACAAGAATTTGAATATGTATTCCAAGAAACACCCAAGTTGCCACCAAAAAGGGAGATAGATTTATATATTGATTTAGTGCTAGGAGCTTCCTCGGTATAAAAAACACCTTAGAGAATGACTACACCAAAATTGAAAGGATTACAAATGCAATTGGAAGAATTGTTGAAGAAAGGGTACATACATCCACGTGTTTCACCTTGGGGAGCACCAGTAGTATTTGTCAAAAAGAAGGATGGAACCTTGAGGTTGTGCATTGACTTCGACAACTGAATAAATCCACTGTAAAGAAAAAGTACCCCCTACCCATAATTCATGACCTCTTTGATCTACTAAGAGGGGAAAATATATTTTCAAAGATAGATCATAGATTGGGATACCATCAAGTAATAATCAAGGAAGAAGATATCCATAAGACAACCTTTAGAACCAAGTATGGGTATTATGAATTTGTAGTGGTGCCATTTGGACTGTCCAATGCGCTAACTGTCTTTATGTGCTTAATGAATGACATATTAAAAAATTATTTGGATAAGTTTTTCATAGTATTCCTGGATGACATACTTGTCTATTATAAGTTAGAGAAAGAGCATGAACATCACCTAAGATTAGTATTGCGAGTGATAAGGGAACATTAGTTGTATGCCAAGCTTAGTAAGTGTTATTTTTACCAAGAATAGATCCATTACTTGGGACACATTATTTCAGAACAAGGTATAATAGTGGATCCAGAGAAGATTGAAGCGATTAGAGGATGGCCAACACCCATGAATGTTTCAGAAGTCAGATCTTTTATGGGGTTAGCTAGTTACTACAAAATATTTATAATAGGGTTCTCTAAGATTTCTCATCCCATCACTTATTTACAAAAGAAGGGAATTAAATTTGAATGGACATCTGAGTGTGAAGAGAACTTTAATTTGTTGAAAGAATTACTTACTAGTGCACTTGTTATAAATATTGTTGACCCAAACGAAAGTTTTCTGGTATGTACAGATGCATGCAAGGAATGACTTGGTGGAGTCCTCAATCGAAATGGACATGTCATTGGTTATGAGTCCAGAAAGCTTAAAGAACATGAGAGGAACTATGCCACAAATGACTTGGAACTTGATTTCATTGTTCACGCATTGAAATTGTGAAGGCATTATCTCATGGGGAAGAGATTTGAATTAAGAATAGACCATAGTGGTCTGAAATATCTTTTTGAACAACCAACTTTAAATGCCAGGAAAATGACATGGATGGAAATTTTAAGTGAATATGATTTTGACATCAAGCATATCAAAGGAAAAGAAAATAAAGTTGTTGATGCACTTAGTAGAAGAGTACATATCATGTATGCTACAACTATTAGTATGCATCAGTTAGATTTAAAGAGAAGAATTTTAGATGATGTTGCTACATATTAGAATTACCTATAGGTAAAGGAAAGCTTACAACAAGAAAATGTACAATAGAAAATTAAAGAATATGAGGTGAAGGAATATGGGTTACTTATGCATAACAATAGAATTTATGTTCCTAGTTTCGGAGAACTTCAGAATTTTGTATTAAAAGAAATGCATAATTTTCCATACGCTGGACATCCCAGTTACCAGAAAACAATTGCAGCAGTAAGAAGCCAATTCTTTTGGCCAGGAATGAAAAAAGATGTTTCTGATTACATTTCCATATGTATAGAATGTCAAAGAGTGAAGGTTGAGCATAGGCACCCAACTGGTTTGATACAACCATTACCAATTCCAGAGAAGAAATGGGAAGTGGTAACCATTATTTTTATAACTAAATTTCCTAGGACAACAAGACAACATGATTCAATCATGGTAGTGGTTGATAAATTGACAAATGTTGCTCATTTTATTCCTGTAAAAACGACTCATACAACAACTAATATTGCAGAAATTTACATGAGGGAGATTTCTAGGTTGCATGGGATACCTAAGGCAATTGTCTCAGAGAGAGACATAAAGTTTACTTCAAATTTCTGGAGGGGATTGTTTAAAGTATTTGGTACAAATATGAACTTTAACACAACATACCATCCACAGTCAGATGGGAATACAAAGAGAGTCAACTAAGTAATTGAATACATGTTGAGAATGTATGTGATGGATAAGCCATATAAGTGGGAATATTACTTGCACTTGGTTGAGTTTGCCTATAATAACAGGTATCAATATTCATTGAAAATGAGGTCATTTGAAGCTTTGTATGATAGGAAATGCAATACTCCAGTGAGTTGGGACAACCCAACAAATAGAGTGGTACTTGGGATAGAATTGCTCAAGGACATGAAAGACTAGATGGTTAGAGTTAAGCATAATTTAAAGGCATCTCAAGATAGACAGAAAATTTATGCAGATAAGAATAGTACAACTAGAGTATTTAAAGTGGGGGAGAATGTGATTTTAAAAGTGAAGCCCAAGAAGAGCTCTTTGAAGTTGAGTAGTTGTACAAAGCTACCAACTAGATTCCATGGTCCATTTGAGATATTGGATGGAATAGGGCCAGTTGCATACATGCTTGCATTGCCTACTTCCATGATTGTGTATAATGTATTTCGTGTCTCTTTGCTAAAAAAATATGTACATGATCCTAACCATGTTATTGATTGGAATTTGATTGAGGTAGAGATAGAGGGAGACTTTCAGGTCCAACCAATGTGAATATTGGACAGAAAATTCAAAATGCTCCGAAATCGAGTTATAGAGTTGGTAAAAGTCCAGTGGACCTGCTACGGTCTTGGGAGCATGAAGATCAAATGTGGCCAGAGTGCCCACAATGTTTTAAATAAATTTTGAAATTTTGTTTTCTGTTTTGTATATGCACTGAGGACGGTGCCAAAACAAGAAGGAGGGGATGTAATAACCTGGGTTTTTGAGCCCCATATTAAATAATGTATTTTGTTAATCTATGAAAGGCCAGAGTGCCCAAACAATTAAAAGAGGCCAATGTTCCTAGGAAATGTAATGTTTTGATCATTATTAATAATAAATACATCATTGGTTGCTAGATGGACAAGGACACGAGTAATAGGGGGCTGTGATTCCACAAGAGAGGGGGCTTGAGGGGATAAGTATTTATTTTATATTTTATTTTCCCATAATTGTTTTAATGGAGAGGAGTGGTTACATGAGCTTCTTGGGGAAGGCCACATGGTTATTGGATTCCAAGAATTATATAAACCCATATTGTGGGTTGTTTGGTTTTTTCTTCTTCACTCATTCACTCACTCACTCATTGTTCATTATTCATTGTTCACACCTTTCATTATGTTAACTCATCCATTCACTCTTTCACCCACTCTTCATTCATGTTTTATCTTGGGAAAGAAAAAAAACAAATAATTGGAGAGGAGCCATGGTTTCATTGGATGTAATGACTACTGGTGTATTCCAGCCATGAATTATTGCCTGCATGCCTAAGATGCATTGGCATGGATTAATGTTTTCCCACAGCTGTGAATCCTGAGATTCCCAGCATGGAGATTCTTGACCAGATGCAATGGAGCCCTGGAAGGAGGTGGAAAGCATGAGGGACTATGTGGAAGATAAGGGGGTTCATTCTCTTGGGTTGTGCAGGCTGGGTAGAAGAGAGCTGGTGTACTTTGGATTGTTGTGTGTGTTAAGAAGCCTATGAGAGATTGAGTGTTGACTAGTTTGGGAAGCTGAGTGACACTATGGAATTGTCCTTTTGGATTCATAGCCTTGGCTCGGGGGTGACATTGTTGTTGAGACTTGGAACAACAATGCCTATGATTGGGTGGAACATCTTTGGTCTGTATCCAGTTGGTGATTAATTTCATTAAAGATAAGTTCTCTCTCTGTCATGGTTTCATTTACCTGTATATTTATTTCCGTTGTGTATTTATTTATCTATAAAATTCATATCTATAATATGCATTCTTGTTGGTTATTGTTGTGCATGACATATGGTTATTTTCTCTTATGATGTAGAATGAATATTTATCTATGCACGTGAATATTTCATGAATCGTTATTAATTTATCAGAATTCAAAATTAGTTCAGAAGCAGGTTTGAAGTAGCGTGCCCAGCCTGTGGGTGGCTGGGTACGTTACACTCCTCACCTTGCGAGAGCTCGATTGTGTTGGTTTGAAAGAGTGATGGGAGATGGGGACTATGTATTGATTAGAAATATCTAAAAAAATACAGTTCAGAATCGATATCCCATTCCCTGGATTGATGAAATTTTTAACCAAATCAATGGTGCCAAGTACTTTAGCAATATTGTTATGGAGTCGGGCTACAACCAGGTACCAATCAAGCAAAATGATGTATGGAAGACTGACTTCAAGTCCAAACAAGTAATTTTTGAGTGTTTAGTCATGTCTTTTGGCTTGACTAATGCTCCAACAACATTCATGACGATGATGTATGACATCCTGTAGCCATTATCCAATTCTTTTGTGTTCGTATACCTGGATGACATCCTCATCTTCAGTAAAACTTGGGTAAAAAATTTGCACCACATTCAATAGGTCCTCAACATTCTATGACAACACAAGTTATATGCTAATTTATAAAAATGCTCATTTGACATACAAAGAATCCAATATATGGGATATTGTAACACCCCTGTTTACCCCATCCTATAATGAATCGAAATTTATGATTGCCATGTAATGGCTTGCAAATAGAGTAATTGTATTATTGTTTAATTGTAAATGCCGACAGTTGGTTGATGCATGAATCCTTAAAGTACTGGCCATGATATCACTAGAGGAATGAGGGGAGGTTCTATTAAGTTAAAGGACCCCAAGCCACCTTGCGGAAATATTAGTTGGAAACATTCAGATTATTTTCCCTTAGCCTGGATAACAAGACAATTCAGTTAATGAGGAGGGGTTGGTAGTTGAAAAACCAACCTCCCCAATGAACGGAAGTATGGAGGGATTTCATAAGGGAAAAGAAGTAGTCATATAGAGGAAAATAGGAAATATGACCACCAGTCCCCATGATTGACCCATGAGTTGTCTTATGAAATAAGAAACATAAGGACAGGTCGAGAACCTACCTAAGTCATGTGTGCAAGAAAAATGGAAGGGGGGAGAACCTTGAGGGGGGGAGTGCGGCATGGATATGCATAGAGGGGGAACTGGAGGAGAGTTTGGCCCTCTGAGGAAGATAGCTACAACAAAGAATACACAGGGTGTGTGTAACAGATATATCAGAGAACTGGTAGAAGAGTTTAGAGCTAGAGAAATGAATACCTAGAAAACCTAACCTGAGATAAGAGGGTGGTGAGATTGATGCTGGGAAAACATCTGATAAACCTAGAAGGGGCCTAGGCCAGGTGGGTGTAAGGAAAATTTCTACCTAGAGTAGAGTGAAGGAGAGTAATATTCAAATCTTACTGAGAACCTAAGAGATATTCCCTAATGATATCATGGCTTGGCACGAGGGTTTCCAGAACGCTAAAAGTGAGTGAATCTGAGCCTGTGGTTGGGTGGAAAGGAGAACACCCACATTCAATTGGTCAGCTATCAATTGTAATAGATAAGTATTTCATAGACTCTGTGTAATTGAATTGAAATGCATGATTGAATGCTTATACTTGGGATATACATATACATACTTGATTTATAGTGATGCTTCTTATTGTATTTGCAAACTCCTATGTTTAAGTGATGGTAGGATGGAAATAACGGTGCATGCCCTGCATAAATGAATATAATCATTCTGTAATGTTTTCAGATAAAAAGAANTATATAGATATATCACTAATAAATTTGGGTCATTTTGCGACGACCATTTTGACTCTCTTGCGATGTTATGTCGTGGAGATTGTGACGAATATTAGGCTTCTCAAATGTCGCATCATATCTCGTGGAAAGTGCAACGAACCTGAGATAATGTTGCAAGAGAAACAACCAAAGGAGGTCGTCACAAGAGAGACGAACTTCAAATCTCGTCGCAAGAGAGAAAACCTACAGTGCTTGTCACACGGGAGATGACCAACAACGATCGTCACAAGAATGACAACTTAGGATCCTTGTCACAAGAGAGATGACCTAAGTAGTTCTTGTGATGAACTATTCAAGCATATGGAATCGTTGATGGTAACGATAGTTCGTCGCACTTATGATGACCCTGGTAGTTCTTGCGATGAACTATCAATACTATTGACGGACCACTTCATCACAAGAGAAACGACTCTAGTGGTTCTTACGATGAAGTGTTTGTCGCAAAGGACAAAAAACGGTTGATAGTTGCGACTAATTTTTCATACTATCGACAATCTTCTTTATAGCAAGTGAAACGACCTTGGTAGTTCTTGCGACGAATGATCACTAGTTGCAATGAACTAGTCATGCATGAACTATTCATACTATCGATGATCCATGTCGTCGCAAGAGTGACGAAATATATCTATTTGAAAAAATATATATTAAATATTAATGAAAGAATGAGGTGTGTGGATGTTGGTATGGTCATTCTTTGCAAATATTCCATATGAATATCTTTCTTCTCTTGACACAAACACTACATTATGGAAAAAAGGTTGAGAAATCGATTGGGCATGGAGTCAAAAGGTTGAAGCTTATGAATATGTGGGTAATCTGTCAACTAATGGGAAAAAACTTTAGAGGCAATATAGACACTAATTGTGTGTTGGTTTAATCTAAATATGGTTGTAGCAAAAAGGATAGAAGCAAAACATAAATCAACACTTTAAGAAATCATATTTTGAAATTTCTTAAACTGTTTTAGTATAAGAAAACACCATTGATATTCTAAACTATGTGATAGAGAATCAACATGAAACAACAATATTTTAATTGAATATCATTCAGATATGGAAAGAGAGCAATAAACTAAAACAATAACATACACTGAAGTGAACATGCTACACAGTCACTGGCACATGAATCTTTGAAGCAAGATTGGATCCTAGAAGCCTTGGATCACCCAAATTTATTAATTCTTCAGGAAAATATTATAGTACAAAGACTCTTAGAATACTCAATTCATCAAAATTTCTCCCACCCTTTGTACATTGTGTGTTACAATATTTATAAGAACCAATGAAATTTGGTTTGAAACCGATTT
>JASDQU010243164.1:40502-55594 GCA_032191745.1 Picea mariana
GAGCTCTATTACAATAATATCCAAGCTATGATTCTCATACCCTCAACTCCTATTTATACTAAAAAGAAGCATCTAGAGGAAGATACTTCTAGAAGCAAAAGCTTCTATTAGGTCTTCTTACATCCGCCTTATTCTATTTTATTGAAAGGCCTTATTAATATTGACCTTTATTACATACGAATATATTGTTCTACCTATGTGAGGGTTAGGACCCTAACATGTCCTCCCCCTTAAAAACAACCTTGTCCTCAAGGCTTGAGATGAGGAAATTGTTGGAGAATGGTAGCTAGTTCCCAAGTGGAGTCTACTGGAGTTGTATCTTTCCACTGGACTAGCACTTCCTTGATGGTTCTCTGATGTAGGCGACACTCACACTGGTCCAAAACTACTTCTGGTTGTAGCCAAATGGATCCTTCTTCAACTAACTCTGGAAGGTTGGTTTGAATTTGGCACTTAGCTCCAATCACCTTCTTTAAGCATGAAACATGAAAAACAGGATGTAGCTTTGAATGGTTGGGCAAAGCTAACTGATAGGAGACTTGTTCCACATGCTTGAGCATGGTATAAGGACCATAAAATTTGGGTGCTAGCTTCTGACAATGCTTGGCCTTGAGGGAAGTTTTCTTGTAAGGTTGTAGTCGAAGAAATGCCTGATCCCCTTTTGCAAATTGACGTTCAAAGCAACCTTGATCTACTTGTTGCTTCATACGATTCTGTGCCATGACCAAATTCTCTTTGAGGGTATGGAGAATAGCCTCTCGAGCTGTAAGTGTTAGGTCAACTACCTGGACCTTCGAGGAACCTAGTAAGTATGAGAGAATTGAAGGTGGATTCTATTCATATACCTCTTCAAAAGGAGTCATGCGTGTAGCTGTATGGTATGAAGTGTTGTACCACCATTCAGCTAGGGGTAACCATTGAGCCCACTGATTTTTCTTTTCCAAGGCAAAACACCTCAAATATGTTTCCAAACACTTATTGAAAACTTCTGTTTGGCCATCAATTTGGGGATGATACGCTGTGCCGAGATGAAATTCTGTGCCTTGTATCTTGAACAACTCTTGCCAAAAATTGCTTGTGAAAGTTGGGTCTCAATCAGAAACAATAGAGTGCAGCATGCCATGAAGCTTGAAGACCTGATCCATGAAGATCTGAGCCACCATGGATGTTGTAAATGGGTGTTGAAGGGCACAGAAATGAGCATACTTGAAAAGGCAATTAACAACCACCATGATGATGGATTTATTTCCCGATTTGGGTAAGCCGGTAAGAAAATCCATAGGGATATCCTTCCAAATAGCAGGTGGAGTCGGGAGAGGTTGTAGTGTGCTTGACGATTTGACTGTTTCTCCCTTATTGCATTGACACATGTCACATTCAGCTACAAAATTATGAATGTCTTGTTTCATGCCATCCCTGAAAAAGGAACGTTTGACCCTGTCATAGGTTTTGGTGAACCCAGAGTGCCCTGCTGTGGGTGTAGCATGAATCTCAGAAAGTACCATGGATTTAAGCTTTGATTGTTTACTTAAATACAAACGACCTTTGTATTGAAGTTCCTCATGGAGCCAAGAGTACCCTGGGGAAGCTAGAGCATTGGACTGCAATTGTTGGATCAACTACAAACTTTTGGGATCTTGTAGCCATTCTTGGTGAATGGCTTGGAGCCAATATGGTACAATGAATGAAAGAGAAAAAAGGGATCCTTCATCTTCATATTTTTGGGAAAGTGCATCCGCAACCACATTTTCTTTGTCTTTCTTATAAATGATCTCATAATCATATCCAAAGAGTTTAGTCACCCATTTTTGTTGTTCTGGGGAGGAAATGCGTTGTTCCATAAAATACTTGAGGCTTTGATGGTCTGTCTTAATTTGGAACTGTTGCCCCAATAGATAAGGATGCCACAGATCCATGGCATGAAGAATAGCCAACATTTCCTTTTCATAGATGGATTTTCCCAGATTTCTTTCAGATAGTTGCTTGCTGGTCAAGGCCAAAGGTTGACCCTCTTGCATAAGGACAACACCAATTCCTTTCCTTGAGGCATCACATTCCACCACAAAGGTCTTTGTGAAATCAGGAAGGGTGAGGACTGGAGTGGTGCACATGGCCATCTTCAAGGTTTGAAAAGCTTGAGCAGCAGCTGAAGTCCAAGTGAAAGAGTTCTTTTTTAGGAGAGCAGTGAGAGGTGTTGCAATCTTCCCATAATTCTTAACAAACTTGTGATAATACCCTGTTAAGCCTAGAAATCCATGCAAGCTCTTAAGATTCTTTGGGTGAGGCTAGTCTTGCATAGCTTCAATCTTTTTAGGATCCACCCTAATGCCATTTTTGCCAACCAGATGACCCAAGTATTCTACTTTTGAGGTGCCAAAAGCACATTTAGACTGTTTAAGGAAAAGTTGGTGTTGAGAGAGTAGATGGAGAACTCGATCCACATGAGAAAGATGGCTTGTCTAAGTTTTTCTATAGATGAGGATATCATCAAAGGAAATAAAGACAAAATGGTGGAGAAAAGGATGGAAGACATGATCCATGAGGCTTTGGAAGGTGGAGGGGGCATTACACAAACCAAAGGGCATGACCAAAAACTCATAGTGGCCCTCATGAGTTCTAAAGGAAGTCTTGGGGATATCTCCCTCTTTCATACGTATCTGGTGGTAGCCCAAATGAAGATCCAGTTTAGTGAAGAATTGGGTGCCACTCAATTCATCCAGGAGGTCATCAATGACAGGAATGGAGAATTTGTCTTTGATGGTAAGTTTGTTGAGGGCACAAAAGTCAGGACACATTCGCCAAGAACCTTCTTTCTTCAGGACCGTGAACATAGGAGACGAATAGGGGCTCGTACTAGGGCAGATAACACCTGCATTAAGGAGTTCCTGGACCATTTTGTCAATTTCATTTTTTTGGGAAAAGGGGTGACGATACAGATAGGTATTGGGAGGAAGGCTTCATTGTACAAGGGGAATGGAATGATCATGAACAACATGGGAAGGAGGGAGGCATTGGGGAGTGGAAAATACCAATTGATGTTTAGAAAGGATGGCTTGGAGGTCTTGTGGTACCAAGGGTGTCTTTGTTGCTTGTATGGCATGGAGTTGGGCAATAACACCAGAATGACCCTTTTTGAGTAGCTTTTCCATGCAATGGGAACTAATGATCTCAGGTGAACTGGCAGTGATGCCTTGGAACTTATATTGGTGGCCCTCCTGGTCGAATTTCATGGTTAAGTCTTTAAAATCCATGAGAATGGGACCCAAAGTCTATAGCTAGTATGCACCCAGCACAATGTCACAACCTCCCATGTCGATAGAAAACATATGGCATTTCAGGTAGTAGTCACCAATTTGGAGACCCACATTTTCACAACACCCTCCACATTTCATGGAACCACCATTGGCAATCATGAATTGGAAATTATTGACGACATGGATGTAGCAATGAGTTTCTTGGGAAATGCGGCGATGAATAAAATTATGGGTGCTACCACTATCAAACAGAATGATGACCTTCTGATGCTTGATATAACTGATTAGCTTGAGGGTTTGAGGAGCAAAGAAGCCAGTGAGAGCATTGAGGGAAATGACTGGTTCTACTTCGGGAGGGTCTGAGGGAGGGGTTATGTCAGTGGATTCAGGTGATTCAGACATAGAGGGATTTTCTTCGTCTTCTTCCAAAATATCCTCGGAGATGGTCATAAAAAGATTTTGTTCTTTACACTTGTGGCCCGGGAAATATTTGTCATCATAGTTATAACAAAGGCCTTTGAGTTGGCGTTCATCCATTTCAACTCGGGTCAATTTTTGGATCTTTAGTGGAGCAGAGGGGGCAGTGGGATTTACTAGTTTAGGGCGAGGGATGAAGGAGGGTTTGTATTTTTGAGAAGATACAACCTGTTGTGCTTCTTTATCTCTTTTGGTAGCCTCCACCCAACTCTCAGGCCAAGCCATGAGGACATGGGACCGAATTTCATCCTTGAGGTGGCTGATAAAACACTCTCAAAAAAAGGCATCAGACATGCTCTCTATTCTAAAAGCCAGGTTCTCAAAGGAAACTATAAAGTATTCCACTGTTCCTAATTGTTTCAGCTTTGTCAAACGACCCAAATGGTTGGTGTCAGTGTCAAAGCATTCATAAAGCTCTGCCACAAATTGTGTCCAAGCAATATACCCTTGATGCGAATTTTTTCTCCATTGCCACCATTGCCAACGTTCTTGATCTAGATGGAGAACACCATACCAGAGTTTGGCCAAGTCATCTGTAATGCTGTATAAAGAGAAGTAATGTTCCATCTGGGTTACCTAACCAGTGGGGTTTGAGCCATCAAATTTGGTCACATCCACCCGTGGAAGGTGTAGGTCACGTTGAAAGTGATGGTTCTGCAAGGTATGGGAATGAGAGGAATGGTCACCTTTAGTATGTGGGGGTGAGGAAGAGGAAAGGTTATCTGTAGGGATATGCAGTTTGGTGCAGAGTGCCGAAAAGACTAATTTAAGCTGGGTGGTGAGGTCTTGTTTGATTTTTCCCATTGAGGATTGTATGGTTGTATTGATGGCGACAACATTGGCACTAAGTTGTTTCACTTCTTGTTGGGTCTCAATGAGACCAGATTGCAAGGTGTTGAAGCGATCTTCCAAGTCTTGGCTACGAGTATGGGCCATGAGGATGGGGGAACTGAAAAGGGGTGGGTGGGGTAAATTTTTTTTTCCTAAAAAATGATATGGATGAATGTGATAAAGGGAAAAGAGATGAATCTAATGGAATATGTATGAAATAATGGTGAAAAAATTTCCAGATTTTTTTTTTTACAGATTTATACTCCGGTCTGAAGAATACTATAGAGAGGAAATGCCCAAATGCTTAACCAGAAAGAAATGTGTATTTACTTAGCAACCCGAACACAGTTGCGCGGTAATAGATCTTGTCTATTTTAATTTATTTATGTTTCTGTCCCCAAGGGTTAGGTATTCAAGGGTTCTACAGACAAAGGTTTTCCTTGTGCTATAGATCTTTGATATACATGTGGGATCCAAGAGTAGTACTCAACCCAATATCTCAAGGCACTAACTAAGGAGGATAGACCGTACCCTTATCTGTACTACTCGACTACCCAGTTACTAGAGAGTATCTTCCTGAGTGTTGTTCTCGGTGACACTATAGCAGTCAGGTAGCCAATCGGTTTATCTAAATCAGGATTTAGGTAATCTAGGCTGATCCGTACGCAGGTGTTGTCTGATGCGCTACCACTCAAAGGGGTACCAATGGGGGTTACAAGGGTGGCCAATAGATGTGCACTTAAGTACCACTTGTATTTCCCGCGTGTATGAATCCCTCAACCTTGGGCTTATGCGTGTAACGATAGATCTCTGTGGCTTAAAGACACCAGAATACGTCTCTACCTTGAAAAAAAATTTAACCCACACTTTTTGCCGAGGAAAGTGCTCTGATACCACTTGTAATATACCAAATATAAAATGTATGCAAAACAGAAATAAAATGCTAGTAATGGTAGAATAACAACAATATAACCAGAACATTCACCACAATAACACTGAAATGATATAAGAATAACAACATAAATAACAGTTTGAATCTGAAATCAATGTTCACGGGCCTCTTCAAGAGGGAAACCTCCAGTTGAGCAGAGCTCTATTACAATAATATCCAAGCTAGGGTTCTCATACCCTCGACTTCTATTTATACTAAAAAGAAGCTTCTATTAGGTCTTCTTACATCTGCCTTATTCTATTTTATTGAAAGGCCTTATTAATATTGACCTTTATTACATCCGAATATATTGTTCTACTTATGTGTGGGTTAGGAATCTAATAGTCATCATATACCTCTATCGCTGGGATATCTTTTTTCTGAGTCGAGATCTCATATTTCTCTGAGTTTTCTGGGGCTTCTTGTTTGCTAGAGATTCTGACTTCTGGATTCTGGGTCTCTATTTGTTGTGTAGCAGGGGACATTGGGTTTTCCCCTTGTAATAATTTCACAAGACTACTTCTTCGATGTTTTTGGAAGTTGTAAAAATCAATCATTTTATCAGGTAATAGAGCTCGAACTCAGCTCATAAATTCTTTGTAAGATCTCACCCCTTGGAACATTTCGTCCTAAGGGGATTCTTCATGTTCATACTTTTTGAGATTGCAACTGGCCACATGGTTACCCACAACCTTCTGCGGGTCATGTTTCTTAAATTCAATGTTAAATAGTTTTATTTCTTCTAAGGTTGCAGCCTCCACTTTGGAGTGGCTGAAATCCAATAAAGAAAATGCAACAATATCTAAGGGAAAATATGGCCATGCCTTTTTTTGTACTGCTTTGAGCTCTTTGCTAATTCCCCCAGGTATAGTTTGTCGTGCGACCTCGCGGCACACTAGTCGGTCTGGTAAAAACTACGGTAAAGCATATGGGGAACTAAGAAACTGAAAACTCTAATATAAGAGAAGTTTTTCTCGATGTACCAGTCTACCACTTTATCCAGGTTAGCCACAACTATGTCTGAAATTCTAGGATGTGAGTGACCAAAAATAGCAATGTGCATCGACACCACTACCCAATTATAGATTTCATAAAAGAAATCCTTCACCTTGTCTTCCCAGAGTTTTGAATGATAAATATGAATTGGTTCTGCACTATCTAGAGTCCAGCTCCAACCCATCAGCAGGAAAAACATCATGAAACAGATGGCGTCCATGATATAAGCTGACATGTAAAATGAAGTTGATTGCCCCTTGGCTTTCTTTTCTTGGTATTATGTAATTTCACTAGTTAGATTGTCCGACAACATCTTGGCCTAGTCAAAAGAATAACCTTCCACCACTGTGTGTATAGTGGGTACCCATGGTAGAAAGAAATGAGTTGTGTTCTCTTTTCCATAAAGCCTGCACATCATCATGGCTATATACATGAACTGTGGTTCTAGCGATGAGGTTGAGTATATGCCGTGAAAATTATCTCTGAACTTTTTAGGGCATGAGCACCAGTCCTTAATCAAGTTGGAAAGATTCTTTCCATATTGATCACACTCCTTCTTGATAAAATTCTCTATAAAACTGGCATTTTAAATGAATTTTGATGTTGAAGATAATTTATACATCACCTGTATGTGTTCCAGACGAAATGACCCAACAACTACCTTCTGAGAATTGAAAATAGTTCTAGTTGGGATATCCACATGATCCAATGCCCATTTAATCATGTCATTGTAGGGTAAAAGACTTGGCCTTGTTGCTACCTTATCCATCTCTGCCTGAGCAATAATCTTGTATTTGGTAGATAAGTATTCCTTTTCGTTGTCGCTTGAATCATCAAGGCAACTTACCATCTCGTACTGTAGGATGTTGAATACATTCATCTAGGTTTTAACTGTGTTTATGCTTCTGGGTGAGGTGTCGGAGATAACCTATAAACTTTGGCTTGGACTCTCACTAGTTTCTTTAGTTTCTTTTCGTGGTGGCATGGTAGAAGTTCTTAAAAACCTGTTATTTTTCACAGAACATGCACAGGACTGAGTATCTCGTTAAGTAAGCTCTACCAAAATGTGAATGTAATTTAAAATGAAAAAGTCTTTCTTGCCTTAGATGCCTCAACCTGCATATACCTTCACTGAAAATACGTTTAATTATTTTAATAAAAATATTTGGGCATTAATGCAGGATCTTATTTGAAATCATTTCCCCAGGCTGGTCATTTAATAAGATTAATGGTCATTTTTCATGATCGGAAAAGAAAATTGAAATCACCCATATCGCAATCAAGATAAACTTAACGGTAAAATAAAACTGTTTTATTTGTTAATAAATCGAGTTTATACATTAATTAATTATGTTTACCTTAATCCATTTCAGGGTTTCGGGTCCCAGGTTTACCTATTTCAATTCAAGCTAAGATTACTGAATCGGGAAATCATAGTTGATTAATTAATATTAATCATGTTTAACATTTTAATTAATCATGATTAATTACGGGTTTCGTGACTTCGGGTATCAGAATTTCAGGTTGTCATTCGAGACAGGATTCCCTAGATGCGAAGTTGCGATAAGATTTATTTATCGTTAATCACTATTAATTGTTTAATTAACCCTGTTTAATTTAAGCTAGTTTCGCAATTTCGTATTTTGGGACTTTGGTGATCGCTCAAGGCATGGATCCCCGAATCACGAAGTCACGATGTGATTAATTTTTATTAATCATTTTTAATGCTTTAATTAACATGGCTTAAAACTTATCACAGTTTCTCAATTTTGCATGTTAGGACATTGAGATTCATTACATGTTGGACTGTTAGGTCTGCGAAACCCCAAGACCTGACATTTTGAAGATTGTCTTTAGTGATTTGACCTTTCAACTAGTGGGCAACTCCATAAATTTTAAGCATTTAGGATCCTTGTATTAAATGGAAGACCCCATCAATGGTGATATCCAAGTGCAAGTTTGTCTTTATTTAAACAAGAATTAAACTTATTTAAGTCTAAAGTTTAGAAAAAAAACTGTTTCAACATAGGCTCCATCTAGGGATCTCGTCTCCCTGTGGGACGAGAAGAATAGTAGACCAAGTGCCTTTATTGGGTAAATGGAGTCGTTATTTCATTTTTTTGAAACACATTATGAAAGAGGGCACACAAAAAAACCTAAGATTTAATACTTATCTCTAAAAACTTTCAAAACTTAATCATTTACTGCTCTCGAGTTTAGGCTTATCAATGGCTTCCTTTTCTTAAAACTAACTTCAGATTTTCTTAATATAATCAAAATAACCTTAATCGTTCTAGCAGGCTCTGTTTGATTTTGTTCGCATCAAGGTAAAGTAATTTCAATGTTTTTAGACAGAGAGTCCCGTGTTATCTTAGAATGTAGATCTCGTTGAAAAGAGAACTAGTTACTCGAGTACATTCTAATTCATGCATAACAGTGTTGCAGATATCATAGACATTGCTTCATTGCTAGTGAGCATGTTCAGTACCCCGGTGAAGTTATCTAAGTTCCCATATTGAATTTCCTTTCACCACTTCAATTGGTAATTTTGCATTTAAATGTTGAGATGAGGGCAATCATTTAATGAATTTCCTTTCATCATCTCTTTTGGACCAGATGGGGGAAATCATTTTATGAATTTCCTTTCACCATATACCTTATATTTTTAAAACATGAAGTGGGGGAAATCAATTTGTATACAATATACCAAGGATGATATCTGTTTATAATTTAGCAACGGAGGTCTGTCAACTCACTTTGATTACTTTGGACTAATCCTCCTCTAACCTTCAAAACCTCTTCACCTATAGGGAAGATATCAGGGGGATTTTTTATTTTCCAGGGACTTTCCTTGACTGAAACTAATCAGTTTAAACCTATTAGAAGGGCTAAGAGAGTCAGGATTAGCCTAGACATACTTTTCGTTCAGTTAAAGTTAGAGGAATCATAAGAATTTTTTTACCTATTCTCGTTTTTGAAAATTCGTTTATGAGTTTTCAAAGTTAAGGTGAGACCCTTTTTCCTCTGTGAAGACCATGGGATGATACCAAGAATCACATGAAAATAAAACTTTGAAAACGAGCAAGGGAAAAGAATGAAGGTTTCAGATGTTCTGTTGCAAGCACAATTTCTTTTATACAAAATTTTCACTCGATTCTTGAAACTTTTTCTTTAAGGTCTTCATATTGCTTACTTTTTATTACAAGTTTATTTTTTTATTTTTATTTTATCCAGAGGAAACTCTCGATAACTTAAAATGTAATTTTCATTTCTCTACATATAGATTAGGTGACAATATTTCTACATATGAGACCTCTGTCATACTAAATGATATTTCTTTGGAAATTTAAACAGGGCAGAAGCTCATACCTTAGATTTACTCTTATATTTTCACCCAAGTAAACTATTTATTTGTCACATGTTTCGAGCGAGAGATAATGTTCTGATATATGAAGGTCGATTTCTAATGTCTCTGATCTCTCGGCTATCAATGAGCATCTTTCATGACAATAACATGAAGAATGTTAGGAATTTTCATGTAGGAGAATCCTATGTGTCACTTATCTTTATATATATATATATATATATATTTTGTTTTTATGAAATCAACTAACCTGGTTTTATTTACAGTGAAAGTAAAAAATTACCGAAAAAAGTGAAAAACTGTGAATCAAAACAAAGAAAACAAACCAGTATGTATAGTGAGAGTTTAGAAACTGATTATTGCATAAAATGCTTCATGTAACACCTGTTGATAGGGGCGTTGAGGATTTTACCATCCAGATTTTCAAACAAAAATGAATTATTCCCTTTAGAAGCTGTGAATTTGAAAGGTCCACACCAGATATGGTCGAATTTACCATGCTTTCCTGGGTCTTCCTTTCTAGCATCCCACTTTAAGACCAAGTCACCAGGGAGGAATTCCCTGTCTTTAGCCTTTTGGTCAAATAGGGCTTTCATGTTATCCTGATACTTCTAGAGTTTTTCATCTACTTCATCCCTATTCTGTTGGACTTCAATCAGTTGATTTATTCTTTTGGTGACATGATTTGGCTCTTCCTTTTCGTCTTGCTAGAGTTTCATTACAAGAAGAGCTAGGTTTATGGGTAGTACCACGTTAGTCCCATACACCATTTGAAAAGGGGACATCTCGATCAATTTCTTGGTACCTATCCAATTCTCCCACAAAGCATATTTCAAATGCACATGCCAACCTTTCTTATTTTTGTTCAACACTTTCTTAATTATGGTGATCAATCTCTTATTTGATGATTCAGCTAATCCATTGCCTTGAGAATAATACGTTGTGGAATGGCCTAGTATAATATTGTATTTTTGGCAAAAACTAACCATCGCCATAGATTTAAATGCCTGGGGATTATCTGTAACTATCTTTCGACGACAGCCAAATCTGGATAAAATATTTTCCTCCAAGAAGTTTATCACCACTGAATCTATAACATTTCTGGTCGGAATGGCTTCTACCCATTTGGGAAAATAATCCATCGCTGTTAGGATCCAATTGTGTTGCACACTAGAGTGGGGATTGATTTCACCAATAAAATCCAGCCCCCATTGTTGGAACAAGGCTTCTGTTTTAACTGGGACCAAAGGTAATGCAGGAAGCTTCTGCTTGCTTGAAAATGGGTGGCATGGATTACAGGCTCTAACTTTAGCACTCACATCAACGAATAATTTAGGCCAATAATATCATTCTCTCAGGATTTTATAGGCCATTTCTCTCCATGCGTGATGTCCTCCACACAGTCCCTCGTGAAATTCATTTATAAATCTTTCTGTTTCAGATTCTACCAAACAACTCAGTAAAAATCCTAGAGGATCCTCTCAATATAATTGGCTATCCATGATACAATTTTTTACAACGTGCAAATTTAAAGTTATAGCTTTAGAAGGAGTCATATTGCCTAGGCATTGTAGAGTTAGAAGGTAAGAGACTATATCTTTATACCAAGTTGAAGAAGAGAACTTCTCCTCGATTTGAGTTGTGGGTATTTGATCGTCGAATTCGTATATGTCCAGAAATCCTTCGCACTCTTGCAGGTTGTTTATTCCAAGCTCTCTGAAATTAGATTCGGCTAGCAGCTTAGCCAAAACCTGTCCTTTGACGAGAGTTGTTGGTTTCACCTCCAGATCAAATTATTGAATTTTAGCAAGTCATCGACCCCTCCTTCCATCACTATCGGGTTGAACCAGTATATCTTTAACATAATTAGTGGGTACATATGCAATTATTTTAGAATGTAGTACATCGGTCCTAAAATATTTTAGGACCTTCACCATTGCATAGGCCCACTTTTCCATTATATCATATCTCATCTCTATGTCTCTAAGGATTTTACTGAAAAATGCTATTGGTTGTTCGAACCCTTCTTCATTCTTCTGAAGGAGTACTGCAACAATTGTGTGTTCGGATACGAATGGGAAAATTAAGAATTCTTTCAGATAATCTGGGCTCTCCAACACTAGTGCTTCACCTATGACCTTCTTGATGTGCTCAAATGATGCTTTGGCTTCGGTCTTTCATTTAACCTCGTTGTCCTTCTTAAGCATATATGTAATCAATTTCATGATTTCAACGAAGTTTGGGATAAATCTTCTTAAAAAATTAATTTTTCCTAAAAATGACTGAATCTCTTTTCTATTTCTAGGAATATTGATGGTATCTATAGATTCAACCCTTTTCAGGTCGATTTTATTTCCAACCCCAGATACTATATGGCCCAAGAGTTTACCTTCTTGCATTGCAAAGTGAGATTTCTTGGGGTTTAAAGACAAACCAAATTTGCAAAATTTCTCAAACGTTTGTTTGAGGTGTACCAGGTGTTTTGCATCAAATTTAGAAAATACAGTTAGATCATCAAGATAAATGACAACGAACTTATCTCTTTCACCAACAAAGGTGATGTCCATAGCTCGTTGGAAAGTGGCACCTACATTCATTAAACCAAATGACATTTTTTCATACATAAAGGTACCCCATGGGGTGGTGAACGCGGTTTTTTCTTTATCATCTTCATGGACTACAATTTGATTATAGCCCAAAAAGCCATCAATCATGGATATTCTATTTTCCCCGACCACTTTTTCCAATACATGATCCATTTTAGGTAATGGATAATTATCTTTGAGGGATGATTTGTTTAAATTTCTAAAATCTATGCACAGTCTGATTTCACTATTCTTCTTTCGTACCGGTATTAGATTGGCTACCCACTCGGAGTATCTGAGTGGAACAATGATTTTAGCATCCAGGAGTTTCTTTACCTCCTTTTCTATTACATGCAGTAGTATGGGATTTATCTATCTAAGCTTCTGCCTAAATGGTTTAACACCCTTCTTCAGAGGAATTTTGTGTTCAATTACGATGGTATAATAAGTTCTTAATTCATCATAGGACCAGGAAAAAATGTCCTTGTACTGTTTGAGCAATTCGACATATTTCCTTTTTACTTCAGGAGGAAGGTATTTAGATTTTTTACCAGCTTAGGAGTTTCCTTGGTGCCTATATCACAATCTTCAACCTCTTCTGGTTGAGGCTGTAAAGTAGACTTTAAGGGAATATCGTCACGGTCGAATAATCTCTCCAAAGGAATCAGACCCTTAGGGATATGATTATTTTTTAGTACAAGCATGCAGTGATTTGCGATCTTATCTCGAAACTTCTGAGGATCTTCACCTTCCTGCATAATCCAAACAGGATCATTCTGATTTTGTTGATCAATATGGGTTTCAACAAATTCATCCACCATTTCTAAGAATTGTTTGATTTTCTCATCATCTTCGAATACTTGCCAATGTTGTATATTGTTTGGTATTGATGGTATGTGCTTCATTTCTATATGATACTTTAGTTTGAGAACAATAGGAGGTACAAACGTTGCAACTTCTTTGGCCAAGAAATCTGTCTGTTGATTTTCAACTCTGGGGATGTGGTGGATATTAAACAATGAGAAAAAATTCTTGATCAGATCCCAGGCAAAATTTATATAGGATCTCAACCTTGGGTGTTTGGCCTGTTACTGTTGCTTTATCTATTTTACGATCAATTCCGCATCATCATAAACTATCAAGTTTTCAATTTTCAACTTCCTGGAAGCCTCTAATCCCAAGAACAGGGCTTCATGTTCACATACATTATCGGTGTAATAGATATTCCATTGTAATTTGTAAGAGAAGGGAATAATAAACTCATCCCCAGCTGCCACAAACAACACTCCAGCTCCTTCTCCTTCACATGACGAAGCATCATCGAAATACATTTTCCAAACTCCAATCTTATTTACATTTTCATTTGTTTTTTTCTATTTTTTCTTTTTCTGTATAGTTTTTGTAACAAACCTCATTGTTCCGACAACAACTCTGATAACATGTGCAATTTTTTTTATTTTTTTTGTTTAAGGTGTGTGTGCACGTGTAAAGAGGAAATAGACACACTTGACTCTACGTCGCCACCTGACGATTAACAAGACGCAACTACGATGATCACAACCAGAAGACATAAGTCGCAAAACAAGTAACTACAAGCATTAAACGACCATTGGCAAAAGGCGCACAACAAGAAACTATAAGCAGAAATCGACACAAGGTGTTATGTATAGTATAGTCATAGAGGGAAGAATCCATAGTAGTAGAGTTTACTATTTCTACACAAAAAAGAAGGGCATTTAATCTTAGTCCTCTGCTCCGGAGAGAGAGAAGGTGAGATAGGCTCCTGGCCGACTGCTCAGGCGGAAACTAGTAATCTCTGTCAGGTGTGTCGCAAGAGTGGAAACCCTGCCTTTAAAGGGCCCGAGACTCTTGATATGGCACTGGATTCTTTACACAGAAAAATCACACACAGAGACATATATACTAAGGTTACATGGAGGTGTCTATATCCCGCCCGACACAAGCAGACCACGCAATACAAGAGAACCAAGTACTACAATATCAAGGGCAACCACGAGCTCGACGGAAGATGCAAGTTAGAAGGGCACCGACAACGACCAACCACTAGAAAGACTCATTGACTTCAATTACAACCACTTACCCCATTTGACTTCTATTAGATGATGAGTTACCAACCCAATCTTAATTATGTAAAATCAACTAAATTCAATCCCTGTTTACTAAGCCATGGTAACTCCTCATACTTAATTTCAAGGACAGTTCATGATATAAGTTTATCAATAACCATAATCATTACAATAACATACCATGAATGAATAACTTCGTTACATTTGCCTCACTTACCTTGCAATAGGATAACATCCACATTTCATCTCATATGTTAGTATCAATAAATAAACTACCATGACATCTTCATAAAACCTAGCATCATTACATTAATATATAAAGACAAGTGCAATTTAACTAACTATTTTCAAATAAAGCTACAATATCCTCTCCCCTAAATGACAACACCATTGTAATGACCCTAACTATACTAAGCAACGTAATAGTTCCAATACCATTTAACGATATCTAACTACAATTCCAAGATATAAAATAATATTACTAAAAGCTTCATTACTAATAATAATCATTCCTATAAAGATATAGAATAATCTCAAGGAAATTATACTAGCAGTTTCATGACATAT
>JASDQU010243164.1:56976-72658 GCA_032191745.1 Picea mariana
ACTCTTGCAACTCCGGGGTCGACATCCGATAAGGAGTTCTTGCTATCGGTTCAGTTCCCGGTTTCAGGTCTATAGTAACCTCCAATTCTCTTTCTGGTGGTATCCCAGGTAACTCCTCTGGAAACATGTCCACAAACTCCTTCACCACTGGGAGGTGTTCTAGACCTTCCGCTAATTCCTTTTCGTTTAGCGCAAGGATCGCATAAAGATTTCACCCCTTGCGCATACTCTTCCGTAACTGTAAGGAAGAGATGAACCTCAGGGATACTCCCTGGTTCCATCCTACAATCACACATCTCTGTCCTTCATCATCTACCAAGCTCAACCATTTCGTCTTACATTTGAGTATCGCCTCATGCGATTCCAACCAATCCATACCAATCATGACGTCATAATATCCTAAGATCGTGATGTACAAGTTGACCCTCATGACAAACTCTTCCAAGTTAAGGGCACAACCCGTAACCATTCCTCCAACCTTCTGTTTGGATCCTGAAGCCATCTCTACGAAGCTAAACTCGTCCTATTCGACGGCCTTTACCTTAATCCTTTTTAGCGTTGCACCAGAAATGAAACTCTCAATAGCACTTGGGTCTATCAAAATACTAAGGTTCTGGTCAGTGACAGTACCTGTCATCTCGAGCACAGCCGACTGGTGCTCTGCCTGGCGGTTATTCACTGCTGCGTGAATCCAATGGGCCTTGCCCATATCTCCCACTATAGTGGGTTTGGCTGATCCGGATGCCCTGGTCCTCTCCACAGGACAGTCGCGCTGGTAGTGTGGCTCCCCACACATCCAACACCCCTTCTTCGGCCCAGTAGTCTTGGTACCTAAAGTAGAAGATGACGGCCCACCAGCCTGGAACCCCGGTCTGTTCTGCTGAACAGGCCTAAACTGCTACTGCTACGGGCGACGCTGCTGCTGATGCGGTGGTCCCCGATAAGGGGTCCACTGCTGAGGTGGCGGTCGCCGGGGCGTAGTGAAAGTGGATCCTCTCTGGAAGCCACGATATCCCGGTGTATGTCTCGCCGGTGTCTGATGTTGCGGTGTACCAGAGGAACCCTGCCCTGCTGGTCTTGATGGAGTCCTGGTTTGACCCCCACTGATAAGCTCCTCTTCTGCTATGAGGGCCTTTTGGACAGCATCGTGCAAGGTTTGAGGCATCAAGATCCTAACCTTTGCATGTAGGTTGCCATTAAGGCCAAACATGAACCTGTTGACCTTGAGCTTCTCTGTGTTAAGGTGCGGAGCATACCAGAGCAGCTCCATAAAACGTGCCTCATACTCGGGCAGCATACGACCTCCCTGTCATAATGCGTTGAACTCATTGAGCTGACGCTCAATGAATTCCTCTGAAAGGTACCTCTCTCGGAACCATTCCTTAAACAGTTCCCATGACATGTCTTCCACGACCATGTTCAGCTGTGGCAGGAGCGTCTTCCACCATAGAAGAGCGCTCCCCTTTAGTTGAAATATCACCATGCAGACCTTCATGTTGGAGGTATAGTCGCAAAGTGCGAAGTACATCACCATATTCTCCAACCATGCCTCGATGGCGGCGCCATCCGGGGCACCAAAGAACTCGGGAAATTTTACCTTTTCGAGTTCATGGTGAATGCTACCTGTAACGGCCAGTGTGCGCGGTGGAACCTCAGTGAGTGCCGACGCCCTGGCCTTGTCTCTATCCAATCGGCTGATCAGCGCCTCTGACATGCACTGAAAAGATCTCATCATCCCCACTACATTGCCAACTACGATCTGCTCCTGTCCGAGAACCTGCTCGCCTCCTAGGGGGTTAGACCTCTAAGGCGTGGATACTACTGGAGGCATCATGCATCCTCCCCTAGCACCCCGTCGTCTGCCTCCGTGACGTCCTCTAACCATGATTACCTGCATGCACACAATCAACTCAATCAACAACATTATAATCAATCAAATCATGTCACGGAAGCCGCAGCGAATCCCAAGTCGCGGGTCAAACCAACTCTAATACCATATGTAACGAACCTCATTGTTATGACAACAACTCTGATAATAGGTGCAATTTTTATTTATTTTTGTTTAAGGTGTGTGCACGCATGTAAAGAGGAAATAGACACACTTGACTCTACGTTGCCACCCGACGACTAACAAGACGCAACAATGATGATCACAACTAGAAGACATAAGGCGCACAACAAGTAACTGCAAGCATTAAACGACCATTGGCAAAAGGCGCACAACAAGCAACTGTAAGCAGAAATAGACACAAGGTGTTATGTACAATACAGTCACAGAGGGAAGAATCCATAGTAGTAGAGTTTACTATTTCTGCACAGAAAAGCAGGGCATTTAATCTTAGTCCTCTTCTCTGGAGAGAGAGAAGGTCAGATAGGCTCCTGGCCGACTGCTCAGGCATAAACTAGTAATCTTTGTCAGGTGTGTCGCAAGAGTGGAAACCCTGCCTTTAAAGGGCCCGAGACTCTTGATACGGCACTGGATTCTTTACACAGAAAAATCACACACAGAGACATATACACTAAGGCTACATGGAGGTGTCTATATCCCGCCCAACACAAGCAGACCACGCAATACAAGAGAACGAAGTACTACAATATCAAGGGCAACCACGACCTCGACGGAAGATGCAAGTTAGAAGGACACCAACAATGACCAACCACTAGAAAGACTCATTGACTTCAATTACAACCACTTACCCCATTTGACTTCTATTAGACGACGAGATACCAACCCAATCTTAATTATGTAAAATCAACTAAATTCAATCCCTGTTTACTAAGCCATGGTAACTCCTCATACTTAATTTCAAGGACAATTCATGTTATATGTTTATCAATAACCATAATCATTACAATAACATACCATGAATGAATAACTTCATTACATTTACCTCACTTACCTTGCAATAGGATAACATCCACATTTCATCTCATATGTTAGTATCAATAAATAAACTACCATGACGTCTTCATAAAAGCTAGCATCATTACATTAATATATAAAGACAAGTGCAATTTAACTAACTATTTTCAAATAAAGCTACAATATCCTCTCCCCTAAATGACAACACCATTGTAATGACCCTAACTATACTAAGCAACTTAATAGTTCCAATACCATTTAACGATATCTAACTACAATTCCAAGATATAAAATAATATTACTAACAACTTCATTACTAATAATAATCATTCCTATAAAGATATAGAATAATCTCAAGGAAATTATACTAGCAGTTTCATGACATATCCATGTCATCATTTTCCTTATTACAATAACATTCAATTAAAATAACAAGGTCCTTACCTGTTAATTGTTATCAAATATAAATGGTACTACACTAATCTCAGCATAACATTTCCACATCCTCACCTTTACATTCTAAAATACATTCCAACTAAAAAGACAATGACTTTACCTTTAATAGATTTTTATTCACAATGAACTATACCAACCTACCCGGAAAATACCCACACCGTTACTTGTATATTACAATAGCATGGCACTTAACTTATCAAGAACTTGGCACTCTATTATTATCACTACTATGGAACTACCATAACCTGCCATAATAACCATATCCCTTATTTTCATATTAAAATAGCATGGAAATTAATTGACAATAACATTTGCAATCTATTATTATTATTAACAGTTGAACTACAACTACAACCACCCGGTCAGACTAATCAGGTCGACACCATAATCATCATATCCCTTTTTTTGATATTAAAATAGCATGGAAATTAAATGACAATAACATTTGCAATCTATTATTATTATTAACAGTTGAACTACAACTACAACCACCCAGTCTATTCAACATTCTGTTAAGCTATAAATATAATTATATATATTGTGTTTGGGCACTAATTGTTAGACCTTAAAAATATAGCAATATATTAATGTAATCTGGTACTATCAGGTTAACTACCCTCTGTCCAGTGCTAATGCCCTGCGCTGAACTTTTAGATCAATGGATGATAAAATTTACACCGGTCAATCAAAAAAAAATTTAAATGAAATCTAATGCTGTTGGGTAACTATCCCTGGTCCAGCGCTAACAATAGGCACTATTCATTCAGAATCAAATATAAAATAAAAGCCCGTCAGTCTTCAAATGTAAAAAGTAAATTAAAAAAAACTACCCAACCCCCCAAAAAAATCGCTGGACAAAATCCTTCTGACAACATCTCGTTAAAATCTTTGCACAGCCGTATGTCACGCTGGCCAAGGTGAAGGTTCACGAAATTTAAATCAGGAAGACGTAGGGTGAAAGTTTAAGACCCAAGCATGGCTGGTAGAGGCGAAGTGGGATGTTCTTGGATCGAACGCATGGATGGTAATGGAGGTTAGCACAGGCTGGTGGAAGCGGAAGGTATCGGGTTTTTCTTGTATCCACAGTGACACGGGAAAACCTAAGATGCCAACAAGATGCTGGTTGTAAAAGAACCATTTCATTACTATTCCCCCGAAAATCGCTGAGTTTTTAATAAAAACAAGTGTCGTGGTTCTGTGTAAGAATTTGTAGACTGAGTTAGAACTCGTTTATCATTCCAATACCTCGTTTTAACGCAGACATAAGCATAGAACACTGGTCCACCCCGGTACACCCCAAAAACTCATACACAGAACGTTTATACGTTTTCCTTTAGCTTTCAGGTTGCCAAAAACATGCAGGCAGAAAATCAATTAATCAACCCACGCCAGATTACCAATAAATCAAAAACATGCAGACAAGCCCCTTGATCGTTTTTTTATTTTTTATTTTTATTTATTTATTTATTTATTTTTTTAATCTACCTAGAAAGGGAAAAACATTAATAACAGTGGTGTTGACAGCCATAAAACTTACACCACATTTACATAGCAACAAATTCCATTATCTGAGGTTTTTATTCACAATGAACTATACCAACCTACCCGGAAAATACCCACACCGTTACTTGTATATTACAATAGCATGGCACTTAACTTATCAAGAACCTGACACTCTATTATTATCACTACTATGGAACTACCATAACTTGCCATAATAACCATATTCCTTATTTTCATATTAAAATAGCATGGAAATTAATTGACAATAACATTTGCAATCTATTATTATTATTAATAGCTGAACTACAACTACAACCACACGGTCAGACTAATTAGGTCGACACCATAATCATCATATCCCTTCTTTTCATATTAAAATAGCATGGAAATTAAATGACAGTAACATTTGCAATCTATTATTATTATTAACAGTTGAAATACAACTACAACCACCCGGTCTATTCAGCATTCTGTTAAGCTATAAATATAATTATATATATTGTGTTTGGGCGCTAACTGTTAGAACTTAAAAATATAGCAATATATTAATGTAATCTGGTACTATCGGGTTAACTACCCTCTGTCCAGCGCTAACGCCCTGCGCTGAACTTTTAGATCAATGGATGATAAAATTTACATCGATCAATCAAAAAAAAATTTAAATGAAATCTAATGTTGTTGGGTAACTATCCCTAGTCCAGCGCTAACAATAGGCCTTATTCATTCAGAATCAAATATAAAATAAAAACCCGTCATTCTTCAAATGTAAAAAGTAAATTAAAGAAAACTAACCAACCCCCAAAAAAATTCGCTGGACAAAATCCTTCTGAGAGAATCTCGTTAAAATCTTTACATAGTCGTATGTCACGCTGGCCGAGGTGAAGGTTCACGAAATTTAAATTAGGAAGATGTAGGGCGAAATTTTACGACCCAGGCATGGCTGGCAGAGGCGAAGTGGGGTGTTCTTGGATCGAACGCATGGACAAGGTAATGGAGGTTAGCACAGGCTGGTGGAGGCGGAAGGTATCGGGTTTTTCTTGTATCCACAACGACAGAGGCAAACCTAAGATGCCAACAAGATGCTGGCTGTAAAAGAACCATTTCATTACTATTCCCCCGAAAATCACTGAGTTTTTAATAAAGACAAGTGTCAGGGTTCTGTGTAAGAATTCGCAGACTGAGTTAGAACTCGTTTATCATTCCAATACCCCGTTTTAATGCAGACATAAGCATAGAATGCTGGTCCACCCCGGTACACCCCAAAAACTCATACACAGAATGTTTATACGTTTTCCTTTAGCTTTTAGGTTGCCAAAAACATGTAGGTAGAAAATCAATTAATCAACCCACGCCAGATTACCAATAAATCAAAAACATGCAGACAAGCCCCTTAATCGTTTTTTTTTTTTTTTTATGTTCTTAATCTACCAACAGAGGGAAAGACATTAATAACAGTGGCGTTGACAGCCATAAAACTTACACCACATTTACATAGCAACAAATTCCATTATCTGAGGTTTTTTTTTTTATTTTATTTATTTATTTATTTATTTTTTTTCAGCAGCCAAATTCATTATATGTGGTTTCTTAATAGCAATTGGTTGTAATTTATTCCCCAAAACCCATAGATTATAAACCTGCACATGATTTCACCCACAATACTTATCACGAGAGAACCTTAAGAATAAGGCAACATATATGATTATAATCACTAAATAAACAACTAAAAACATCCATTTAGCCCATTCACAACTGATAACCCGATCCCAGCATGAGTCATAATGCATACAATTCTACAAATTTAAAAACCATATCGTTGCCTTGATGCCATTCTTGAGTGTCGTCTGTGCTCCGTGCCACTCCCGTGATGTGACGCTCCTGCTCGCCGACCGTCGAGACTACACCGGTACCTCCCAGCCAATCGCTAGAGGTACTCTGCTTCCCCCTTAGCCCCTCGAGCCACAAAGGGGCCACACAAGATCCAGAAGATAAGTCTAGCTTCTCAGCTCACCTCGCAAGGCTGAGCTACCACTCCAATCCGAGCTGAGAAAATCCCAACTCCTCACAAGCAATCAGTCAAATCATAATCTGGCAGCGTAACGTTACACTAACCATTCCTACCCATCTTCCTCATCTTCCCCTTCTTTTATAGAAATTTGATACTCACCTACTTTCCCTAAATCACTATTAATTTAAGTTTTAATGACAATCCTCTAAAAATTCTCTGCCATCCAAGTGTCACTCATCCCCCACGTTTCTCCAAAATTATTTTCTTTAAAAAATTAAAAGACTCATTTCCCTCACCCACCTAGAGTCGCTCCTAAAATTACTCCTAGGTGTTCTTAGATCCCCTTACATGATTTTAATAACTTTCCCTAAAATGAAGTTGCTAAATTTAGTTCATTTTAGAAAGTCCTTAATTGCTGATTCCTTTTTGCTTTTTACCCTATGTCCCCTACTTTCCTTTATTATGTTTCCTATATTACAAGTTTCCCTATTTCTATTATTTATTCCTTTCTTTCTTTTTTTGAACCAAGAAGATAAATGCGCTAATTAATCTTTTCACTTTATTTTTAAATTTATAACTTTTATACTCTCACACGTTAATTAATTTTTATTTCTTTTTACAGTTAAGACCACGGATTTTAATTACATTATCCCTCTCTTCACTTTACCCCCCCTAAATTTAAGAAGACTTAACTATTACTTAGGAGGGTTTTAGATTACGTCCTTATGTTTATTTTTGTAGGGTATTTTTCTTAAGGCTAAACACAATTTTATCTTAGAGATGTTTTACATTTAGGTTTAGATTGGGACTGGGCGACAATTATTTAGGGGGGTCGTTTTAAGAATTTCTTCAGGCGTTAAGGTCTTAGGGTCATCTAGGTTTGTCTCATCATCCTCATCAATGTGACGTGCCCTTCAGGATGCACTACGTTCTCCAAGGGAGCCACTCGCCTCGTTTGTTTCTGTTGCGCGATGTTCCCTTCAAGATGTACCACGTGCTCCAAGGGTGCCACTCGCCAACTTGTGTTTCTTTTTGCGCAACGTGCCCTTCAGGATGCACCACGTGCTCTAAGGGTGCCACTCGCCGACTTGACTGATTGGTAGACATCTATAACCCCTGGAGTCAACACTCCGCTAGGTGAACTTGTGGGAGACTAAGGGCTCTAAGGGATAAGGCCTCCGCCTTATTGCGTGCCCCTTAGAATCATCGTGAGTGACTGTCACAGTCTGCCCTCACGGTATCGTGGATCCTCTCGAACTAGGTAATCGTTAAACTACAGTTCGAGCCACGGTGGGAGTGCTAGTAGGCTGTGGCAGGGATGCTGTCCACATGTCTCCCTCAACCTCTCTGGAAATTGTGTGTGTCCCCTTTACTCCATATGTGAGTCTGGTCGGCAAGCTATCGTCAGCCTGCATCATCAATAATCATGTTAGATCATGTCAAAATCATATCATCAGATCAAAGCAATATCACAGTAAATAAATCAACCCAAATAGCACACTCCTTGACTCAATCCAGAGTCCAAGGGGGCTCCACTGATGCCTCTACATCCTCAAGGTCCGAAACCCTGCACACTCAATGAAACTGAGTCAGCAACACCTATCTACATCAAAGTAGTAAAAACATCATGTCATCTATCATAACACATCATAATCAAGGATAACTAGTTTAACATCATAAAAGTCCAGATCACTTGCGAGCAAGTGTCCTCAAAGAATAAGTTTTCTCAGTGCACCAGAGCGGGATGTTACAGTTTTCTTCTATACATTCTTATAAATCATCATCAATCGATAGTGTACAATTTTCTAAATCATGATCTGTGACATACACAGGGTAATTATTTGGATTCAACGAATCACTTACTATATATGCCAGCCTTGTTTCTCTGTATAGGCGGGTGAACTGTCCGCTGAAGATCCAGATTGTAGTGTATGTCATGTCGAGTTGAAGGGATCCTCCAAGCTTAGCACCCCAAGACCTGGATAAGAAAATACCATGCTTCACAGGGATATCAACAACAACTACATCCATCAGAACACTTTTTATAGGAATTTGTGCAAGATTAACCACCAAATGTTTAATCATACCCAGACATTTAACTTTTCTCGAATCAAAAATAATAAAGATCCCTGTATGGTATTGTAATTTCGAGACCAATTCTATCCATAATAGATTTGGGCATCACATTGTGAGAGGATCCAGAATCTAACATAAAATTATGGAGCAGGTGATCATGCACAGTTAGCGTAATGTAGAAAGGAGAAACATAATCCCTGGTACCTTGAAAACGCAAACCAAACACTATATTTGGTTTATCATCTTCTAAATTTGTAACGTTGTCCCGACTTTCAATATCTAGAAATGTTATCAATTTGGCAATTTGTTTTTTATATGCAGGGTTTTTTTCCAGTTCGACCAGAGGTACATGAATCTTGATCTTATTAATCTCATTTTCTAGACTGAAATTTCTCGTTGTTTTATCAGTTTCTCTGGTTTGGATATCTATCTCCCTTCTTTCTGATTTATTGGTATGTGTCACTTTTGTTTCAACTGTTTTTTCTTTTGCAGTCTGTGTTTGAGCTATTTTTGTTTTGAAAGTCTGTGATTCAGCTGCTTTTACTTTGATATTCTGCATTTTAGTCTTAGGAATTTCCATTGTTCTTGTATTAGCAGCTGGTGTTTCTGATGTTTTTGTCTTGGAAGACTGCATTTCGGTGGCCTTTGTTTTAATGGTCTATCTTCCAATAGCTTTGGGAGCTGCCTAATCCACTTCCCCTCTCGACAATATTTTCTTCGGTTGGTCAGTTGTCATATTTCTATTTCCAGGCCTCAAATTATACTTATGTTGGAGCTTAGCCATTATATTATCGGCGATTCCTTGATAAGCATAATATTTTGTGATATTTACGCTATCATCGTTATTAGATCAAAATTCTACGTTTAAATACCTTTCACAATCTTGTCTCGTCAGATGAGGTTGTTGGTAGTCATCGCCAAGATTATTCATATCTTCCTCTAACTCCTCAAACTCTTGTATGTCATCTCCTCTTATAAAATTTTCATTTTTAAAGGGAGTCTGAATCTTTTGATCTTCATTTTTAATTGGTCTTTGTTGTATTTGGGAGTTAGGGTTCCTCCTGAAATATTTTCTAGTGAACTGATATGCTTTAGATTGATCCAGTTCCATCTTCAATTTTTTTTTGATAATTCTTTAATTATTTTTTCCATATCATCCATCTTATCTTCCGAGGGCCTCCCAAATCCAGAGGGTCCTACTTGTTCTCTAAATTGTCTATTCTCTTTATTTCTTGTTTCAAATTTAGTTTTTAACTTTCTCGATGCCATCATATTTGACTCAATATATACATCATCATCTTGCATTTTAGTGAGGTCAACAACTCTCCTTTCTCTCAATAATAGAGAAAAATCGGGCTCAAAAGCCCTGACGAAAGTTACTTTTGCTGCAAGTTGGGAAGGTTTAACCTTAGCTGGGATCTTGTTATATAATTTATTAAATATTTGTGTGAATTCAAGAACTGTTTCTGAATTTTTCTTTCTTAAAGCTCCAAATTTGGTTAAATAATAAAGGTGATCTTTTCTCTCTCCCCATTGTCTGAGAAAGGCACTTTCTAACTCGTCATATGATCCTATTGAACTTGTCGATAGTCCTCAGAACCAGGTTCTCACCTATCTTTCGAAAGTTTGGACTAGGAGCCTTGAAGAGACGTCTTCATGCTCGAGGCCGAGGATATCGGCGAATTGATCAAATAAATTTATATGTTCAGTCGCGGTTAGGTCTCCCTCTCTTGTGAATTTTGGCAGATTTTTCATATAGTTTTTGGGTAAATCGTGGAGGGGAACTGGGAGGACCAAAGGAGCATATCTAGAAGCTACTTTAGTGAAGATCCTAGGAGGTGGGGGTGGCCCTTGACCACCTCCTCCTCCTCCTCCAACACCATGTCCTCCTCCACCTCCGTCACCTCCTGCACCACCTCCAACAACACCTCCTCTGGTAGCAGCCATTGGTAATATAGGGGATTAAACTTGGAGATTGTAGGGGGGGTTTTCAAATATGTGTAGTGACCTTTAGTTTACTTCAGGATGACACGAAAGAGGTTCCAGGAACTGATTGTCAAGAGACAAAAAAAACTGAAAAGTGGGGAAATGAGAGACGAGGACTAGGTTCTTCAGACTTGCAGGATATATAAATGAGAGAACCAGTGGGATTCGAATCAGAGTGTAATATATATTATTCAATACTTCGGGAAGTTGGACTCTTTACTTTGGGAAGTTGGACTCTTTACTTTGGGAACTGATGGAATATAAATCGAAGCAGGTATCGAGATGAGCCCTTTACATTTATTAGCAAAGGGGGTAGTTGAATCGGTTTCATCCTTTCTCTGGGATAAAACAAATTTGTGGCTTATGATTTCGGCTTCAATTCTATCAGCTGACATTTCTCTAAAAAGGATTTGGGTGGAAACTTATTGCGGAGTTAATGGTTCAAGTGGAACCTTAGCATTAGACTGTGTGGGTTTAGGTTGGTAAACTTTACTTGTGGACGCAGTGGTTTGCTTAAGGTATCCCCTTGGTTTTAAATTTTTTTCAGGGTTGGAAACAGGCGTGGTCTACCTATCATCAGGGTTTTGTTTGGTATTCCTTCACCCAAATGCCAGTTTATTAAATGTGGAGTCACCAAGTGAAAAATAAAAAGTAAGCCTTATGGTGTATTCAATCTTTGTTCACTATCAAAGAGAGAAACTTACAATTGTCATTATGCCAAGGAAAAACAACTTCGTTTCTCCATCCTTGGCAATGACGCCAAAAAGATGTTGTTCCTGAGTTTACACTTAAGGCTCAAAGCACAATGTTAGGTATCAAGAAATAAGGAAAGTTTAAAAGTTTTCTTTTTCTATCTCAACCGTGTGAGAAAAATTCCTTAAATGGAATTAATAGTATAACAACTCAGAGGTTGTTTTTCGTGTCTAATTTAAATTTGAAAATATTGGATATAATGAGAGAAAAACATAAAGTTGTTAGACAAAGAAAGGAATCAAATACAAACGAATCTTACTTTTTTACAGAAGAAGAAAATAGATAATGTAACCTTTAATGAAGCATAAAATATAGTAATCTAATTAACTCACAGGTCTTGTATTTGCTAATATCCAATATAGAGGAAAGTTTGTTTGTTATTAGATAACTGAATGAAATATAACCACAATAGATGTTGTACTAAATTGTGATTAGGCATTCATCAAGGAAGTATATAAAAGATGTTGGAATGTGAAAAGACAGAAGAATACATAACTCAAACTGGATGAAATGTGGAATCTTTGGTCTGCACTTGTATTAATCCTCAATGAGGAGGGTTTTCTCAATTTCAACTGGCAAGAAGAAGCCTTTGTCTATTCTTTTGAAGATGCATTTATACAAAAGTTCTCAACCTCAAATGGTTGGAATTTCTCTATATTTTAGAATAATTAAAATTTCAAAATATAGAAGCTGGAGCGCTTCACTTGCATTCTTCTTGATCTTCTTGTAATGATGGCATATGCATTTTCCTTTTTTGTATTCTATCTCTGAAATAGATAATGTACACATATTGTATCATTTGTTTCAAGAGGTACTACCTTTTCCCTGCTCAATACATTTGATGCATCTTCCCACAAATTGATCTACCAACCTGGAATATTCTGTTAAGTTATTGGTCTCAAAAATGTATAATTTATTTTCCAGTTGAGGCAATCCCTCTTCTATTCGCCTATCCTCTAAAATAATGCATTGCAGTTGTAGAATAGGCTTCACTATCCATCTATCTATTTGAGAAATATCTACCTATTTTATCTGTGATATTTCAACTTGGGATTCTTCCATATTTGTCTTAATGTCAAGCTGATGTTTAGCTATATCAATCTGACCCAGTATTCGAGAACTATCCTCTTTATCAAGGCCTAATAATTCTTTTTTAAGTGAACGAAAAACATCTTCACAAGATTATTTCACTTCCTTATCCATTTTCCTACCTTCGGCTATTTTTTACTCCCAAGTCTTTAATATAATATCACCTCTGCTTTTCTCTGAAATGGACAATCTAGAAGCCATAGCTCTTTCTTCTTTTGCTGATGATATAACCGCTTCTTGGAAGGTAGTTTGGGCAATGATAACATCTCTCTCTCTTAAAACAATATTACTTAATGCTTCATCCATCACCTGAGAATGATTTTGGACGATTTTTACTTTAGAGAGTAGGATTTGTTGAGCTATTTCCAGTTTCTTTAACCCTTCCAATGCTTGAGCTTGAAACAGTGCTATATCCACAACTCTTTTCTCATTGGAACTAACCTTGTCTTGTAATTTTTTTATCAACTCATCTTGCTGGATAGTCTGTCTTTCACTCACTTACATATTCTTGTGCATTTCATCAAGACTGGACTTGAGTAGTTGGATTTCTTACTTATCACTAGCTCTAGCTTGTTCAAGCCCTTTATTGACTTCATCTCTGGCATTCTTTTCTGTAGTCCTTATTTGATTTTGCAACTGACTTATCATCTGATTCTTCTGCTTCAGTTTTTCTTTCAGATTATCAACTAAGAATAGGTTAGTTGTTGCAAAAGCTCCCAAAGAGCCTACTACCTCTGTAGCAAATTCTAGGGATGATTTTAGGGGATAAATTTCGCTCATGGGATAATTTTACATGGTTTTTCAAAAAATGAGATTCGTTATTTTAAAAATGATTCACCCAAATTCTATAGGATAAAATTATTTTACCTTAAAAATAGCTAGAATTTTATAAAAACTATATAAAATACTTAGAAATTTAAATATTTTTACAAAAATATCACCAAACATTTATAGTTGACATATGAAAGATTAGTAAGATACGTCAAGGTTTCTACATTTTAAAATAAATTTCCATCCTTAAAATCATTCCTGGCAAAGTCTTCTTCTTCCAAATTTTGTCCATGCAATAGTACTATGTTCTTTTTGATGGTCGGACCTTATTTTTTTGGTGTATTTCCTTCTTCACCACAACTTTCCTCTTCTTACTGAAAAATAAATTGGAAGGAGGTATATCTTCAATAGGGATAGGTGTGATATCTCCTATGAGTATTACCTTTGCATTAGGGTTTCCTCTAGTGAATTGAAATGGCGTGACAACCTGAATGGGGTTGTCGATTTCTGTAGATAACTGTTTTGCGGTTCCATCCGCAGTTGATTTATCTGATAAAGACAGTGGATTATCTTCTCCTTTCTTTATTAATGTCTCTTATTGATCTTTGGCCTGGTCATCACATACCTCTGTCGTCGAGATATCTTTTTTCTCAGTCGAGATCTCATATTTCTCTGATGTTTCCGGGGTTTCTTGTTTTCTAGAGCTTCCGAGTTTTGTATTCTGGGTCTCTATTTGCTATGTAGTAGGGGACATTGGGTTTTAACCTTGTAATACTTTTGGAAGACCACCTCTCCGATGTTTTTGGAAGTTGTAAAAATCAATCATTTTATTAGGTAATAGAGCTCGAACTCGGCTCAGAACTTCTTGGTAAGATCTCACCCCTCGTAACATTTTGTCTTGAGGGGATTCTTCATGTTCATACTTTTTGAGATTGCAACTAGCCATGTGGTTACCCACGACCTTCTGTGGGTCGTGTTTTTTAAATTCAATGTTAGCCAATTTATTTCTTCTAAGGCCGCAACCTCCACTTTGGAGTGGCCAAAATCCAATAAAGAAAATGCACCAATCTGTAAGGGAAACGATGGCCATACCTTTTTCTGTACTCCTTTGAACTCTTTGCTAATTCCCCCGAGTACAGTTTTTCGTGCGACCTCGTGGCACACTAGCCGGTTTGGTAAGAATTGTGGTAAAGCATATGGGGGAACTGAGAAATCGAAAAATTTGATATAAGAGAAGTGTTCCTCAATGTACCAGTTTGCCACTTTATCCAAGTTAGCCACAATTGTGTTTGAAATTCTAGGAGGCGAGTGACCAAAAATAGCAATGTGCCTCAACACCACTACCCAATGACAGATTTCATCAAAGAAATCCTTTGCCTTGTCTTCCCAGAGTTTTGAATGATAAATATAAATTGGTTCTACACTATCTGGAGTCCAACTTCAGCCCATCAGTGGGAAAGGCGTCATGAAACATATGGCGTCCATGATATAAGATGAAATGTAAAATGAAGTTGATTTCACCTTGGCTTTCTTTGCTTGTTATTCTGTAATTTCACTAGTTAGACTGTCCGACAACATCTTGGCCCAGTCAAAAGAATAACCTTCTGCCACTGTGTGTATAATGGGTACCCATGGTAGAAACAAATGGGATGTGTTCTCTTTTCCATAAATTCTGCACATCATCATGGCTATTTACATGAACTATGGTTCTAGCGATGAGATTAAGTATATGCCCTGAGAATCGGCTCTGAATGTTTCGTGGCATGAGCACCGGTCCTTAATCAAGTCGGAAAGATTCTTTCCATATTGATCACACTCCTTCTTGCTAAAATTCTTTAGAAAACTGGCATTGTAAATGAAGTTTGATGTTGAAGATAGTTTATACATCACCTGTATGTGTTCTGATGGAAATGACCCAACAACTACCTTGTAACATCCCGCTCTGGCGCACTGAAAAAACTTATTCTTTGAGGACACTTGCTCGCAAGTGATCTAGATTTTTATGATGATGAACCACTCAACCTTGATGATGATGCGTCATGATTTATGACATGATGTTTTACTATTACTATATACAGGTGCTATTGACTCAGTTCATTGAGTGTGTAGGGTTTCGGACCTTGAGGATGCAGAGGCATCGGTGGAACTCCCTTGGACTCCGGATTGAGTCAGGGAGT
>JASDQU010243165.1:46858-59720 GCA_032191745.1 Picea mariana
AATTCCGTATTGAAGAATACCAGAACATGCCCTCTGTGGCGAATTTTGAAAGTTGTTCATGGATATTCCCAACCAAGAAAGCACTGTAGTCGAACTGGATAATGACCTTTTCCTCAGCGGAGAAAATAGATAGGAAACCAAATATAGGTTCATCCACCCATTTGTCTGAGAAATAGCCAAGAAAAAAATAGAGTGATGAAATAACTTGGTTTCCCTTTTCTAAGAACAAGGAGGAATGGTATGGGGGATTTTTCTTGGGGAGTTGAGCATCCTGTGGAAGGAAAAGCTCAAAAATCTAGGCTCTTTGGGGAAAAGACAGGTTCTATTACAACTCTGTTAGGATTTCAAGGTTGAAAGGGGAGGTGGATTCAGTTCTAGGTATCTGCATTATCTGATCAATCACCTCTGGTGTGATAAAGAACATAGTTTCTCTAGATGATGAAACTATGGCTCTCTGGTGGGGGAGGTAATGAGCCTAACATTTGAGGGTGAATTCAGGAAAATGGTGGACTTGGGGAAAGAGATACAGAGGAAGATTCGATGCCCAAATTCCAATTTCATCTCTTTGATCTATGAATGTGTCTTTAAACCATGACTGCAATTCTGCGAAATCAAATTCGCACCTTGTCTCTGAGATTAGATAATCCTTGTCAGCTAATGGGATGCGGTCAAGGTCGAGAGGGGGTGGGAGGAACAGATTTTCCTCAACCTCTGCTATTTTAGACTTTGGTGCCATCTTTCAAAATGTACCTGCAATTCAAATAGAAAACGTTAGCGGGTAATGGCTTTGGATGGGTTGTTGATTGAAACAACGAGGGAGAATGATCTTTATGGTATGCGGAGGGTGTGAGAAGTGTGAAAATGGCAAAGAAAGGGGCTAATTTTAAGTGAGCAGGTGTCTGTTTGGTGTGGGGGACAGGTCAACAGGCTAACTCAGTCGTAGATCTATATGCGATCTTTAATTTCATGGCACGATTAGATATGTTCTGCGAAAATTTAGGTTTACTGCCTTTTGTGGGCTTGACGCTGATTCTCATGCTTTTTTTGTCACCATGGAGGTTAGGAAAAACACTTCCACATCAAATTCATAAGTCTTCATCAAACATCATGCATGTTTTATTGAAATAGAAATGACTAACCTATGTTCTATCTTACTCACCTATGACATTTAGCCCAGTTTAAACTGTTGGACTAAGAGATTACTCTACCCTAGGGTTATTTGACCAAGATTAGACAGTTGGATCAAATTTATTCACTAACTAACCTAACTACCTAGTTAAGATTAAAAATTTCAACCAGGCTTATTCACTAGACCTATGAACATAAATTCAAAAAGACTTAACCATGATTAAACTGTATGGATTTAAGTCATTGCCATTTCATGGGGATTTTAACCATTTTATTTTATGCCCTCTTTTATTCTCTTTCTTTTTCTTTCGAAAATAATTTGCATGAATGAAATATTATTGGCAAGATAGCATGCATCAATAGTGAAAATTTTCCAGTCACCAGATGATCCTATAAATTATAGGGTTATAACAGCGACTCCACTTGGGGATGGTACTCTCCTTGTGAAGCACCAAGAACTAGCTTTCTGATGTCTGCAAAGGTTTTCCTCCATTTTCTTTATAGATGCTATCTGGGTTTTTTTTTTTGGAAACATTGTGGCATTGATCAGTGGCTTAGGGCCTTCATTGTAGGCTTCAACCATATGATCAGTGTCACCCACACAAAACCTGAATGAAAAGAAAAATGGTATGTACAATGAAAAATGGATTCATGAGATCTCTATTGGGGAGGCAAGTAATGCTTCAACATCTTACCATTAACCAGTCCACCTGGCAGGTCTGTTCCATCACTGTTTTTGAGAAAAAATGCATTATTTCCTCTAAATGCCTGAATGGTGTAAGGTCCTTTCCATAAGCTATCAAATTTTCCATGCTTACCCTTATCCTCATTTCTAGAATCCCATTTGAGAACCAAGTCACCTAACTCAAAATCATCTTCTTTAGTCCTTCTATCGAAAATCTTCTTGATGTTCTTCTGGATGACCTGAGTCTTGTTGTATACCTCTTCTCTCGACTACATTAAATTAATCATTTGATTTATTCTCCGTTGAACATCGTTTGGTTCTACTTGCACTTCCTACAATAGTTTCATGACAGGGACTCCTAATGAAAGGGGAAAAACTGCTTCAGTGCCATATACCAATTGGTATGGAGACATACCAATTTCTATTTTGGTGCTTATTCTGTCGGACCAGAGTGTGAAAACCAACTTATTATTCCATGATTTCTTATTTTCTTGTAGTTTTTTTCTAAGAATGTTCACCAAAATTTTGTTTGAAGACTCAGCTATCCCATTTCCTTACAGATAATAAGTTGTTGAGTGTCCCAGAGTAATGCGATATTGACTAAAAAAATCTATGAGCCTTTTGGATCTGAAAGCCGCTCCATTGTCAGCTATAATGTTTCTGGGGCATCCAAACGAGACAAGATGTTGGTTTCTAAAAACTTGATGATAACAGAGCCAGTAGCTTACCTGCATGGCATAGCCTCGATCCACTTGGTGAAGCAGTCTGTGGCCGTGAGGATCCACTTATGTTGGACCGATGAGGATGGATGTATTTCACCAATGAAGTCTAAACCCCATTGTTGGAAAGGGGCTTCAACTGAGATAGGTTTCATAGGGAGTGGAAAAAGCTTCCTTTTACCTTCAAAAATATGGCACTTGTGGAAAGAAGTAACCTTATGGTGGAAATCAGCAAACAAAGTAGGCCAATAAAAACCATCTCTCAGAATCTTGTTAGCTGTGGTCTTCTAGCTTAGGTTCCCACCACAGTCTCTTGCATGAAAATCTTGAAGAAATTTGTCAACTTCGTCCTTTAATAGGCAATTAAGAAAGATACCACCAGGGTCTTTCCAATAGAGATTACCTTCTAGAATACAAAATTTCAATGCTTTCAATTTAATAAATCTAGCTTTGGTCTTAGTCAAACCAAGAGGAGCTTGTAAATTTTGGAACACATAAATGAGGTCTGCGTACCAAGGGGTGTTTAAGAATACCTCTTTTACGTTTGGAGTCGCCTGCTCTTCTAGTCCGTCAATTGCAGCCAAAAAATTAATATCTAGAGCATGAAAATTAGAGTCAACCATTAGTTTGGCCAAACCCTGTCCTTTGATCAGTTTAGTAGGTTTTATTTCAATGTCATATTCCAGAATAACCGCAATCCATTTTCCTCTTCTACCATCTAGATTATCCTGGGTCAGGATATCCTTAACCACTGCGTTTGGAACATATGCAATCATGTGAGAATGAAGAATATAGAATATGAAGTCCTTTATGGCTTTCACCAGGGTGCAATTGTGCTTCTCCATTATGTTATAGTTCAAAGCAGCATCTCTCAAGGATTTGATGAAAAATGCTATGGGTTGTTCATACCCTTCACTGTTTTTCTGCAACATCACAGCTGCTATGGTGTGTTCAGATGCAAAAGAGAAAAGATAAAATTCTTTGGTGTAATCTGGGCTAATCAGAACTAGGGCTTGGGTGAGTGCACGTTTCACCTGCTCAAATGATTGTTTGGATTCAATGTTCCATTTGATTTTTGTGTCTTTTTTCAACATATTAGTGATGTTCCTAAGAAGTTCGACCAGGTTTGGTATGAACCTTCTAAGGAAATTTATTTTTTCAATGAATGATTGTATTTCTTTGATGTTACTATGGTGTTCCACCTTCTAGATGGTTTCTATCCTGTTGGAATCTATTTTAATTCTGTCTTTTGAGATTATGTGTCCTAGCAGTTTGCCTTCCTCTAACCCGAAAAGGCTTTTCTTAGGATTCAATGAAATCCCAAATTTCCTTCACTTCTCAAACACGCGTCTGAGGTGGAGAAAGTTTTCCTCATCAAATTTTGGAGTAGATAGTCACATCATCCAATGATCAGAATCTGGACAAGGGGTCAAAATTTAGCCCAAAAATGAAAGTGTTCAAAATCGCTTCAAAACAAACGGGTGTGTAGGCCTCATTGTCACAAACCCAACACACTTCGAATTGGGTCAAACAGACATTGGATGAGTGAGATATTGCGTTCTGTTTGATTTTCCAAACATGCAAAAAATTTGTTGACCGTATAGTCCATAAAGGTGATGACATGGCAGGGTCGTAACTCACATGTGGTAGTGATGATGTGTCAGATGTTGGCATGGCAAGTGGTGACATGGAAATCATTTATTGGGAGACACATGGACGAATGATATTGTGACACATGGCATCATTTTGGAAAATGGTATGGTGCCACGTGGACCAGGCATGGGCTGCCACGTGGCACCGTGTTAAAGGTTGGTAAGTTAAAATTTAATGGAGTCCATGGGGTTCGAACCCTGGACCTCCCCCATGGTCGAAATATTTGGCAAGGGTTGGACTGCCATTGTGCCCACACGTTGGTTCTTAACTATATATGAATTGAATAATATTTAAATTCAAACTATTGTGTAGTTTGGGTGCGGGTCTAGGGCTGGGGCTAAGCCCCAACCCCCGTATATATGTACACCCCATATGACCTCAACATATTTTGGCATGAATTTTTTCAAACGGTTCCCAAACCCCACGCGCCTGACACTTGGCACGCCCACAAGCTTTCTAGCTAACGGAGCAATTTTTATGCGCTGGGACGTGGCCATATAGCCTCCCATGCACCCAACACCTCTGTCTTTGGGGGCCTTAGTTTGCTAACGGTGTGAAAAATTCACGCATTTCAAGAGCATGATGCTTGTGTTGGGTTTAGGCACGGGAAACTCCCAGAATCCAGGTTACTCACACAGGAGTGCGATTTGGCGAACCAGAGACAACAAGCTTGAAGGAGGAAAATGGTAGGAGGCCTAACTTCTTCATCTTTTGGCCAAATGAGGTGCCGAAAAATCCAAACTAGGGGTTTTTGGATGTTATGAATCCATTGGCACTATTTTCAAAGGCATTTCGAGACTTCTATTGCAGTTTTTAGACAATTGAAGTTTCATGGAGCTTTAGGGAGCTTAGGGCCACTATTGAAGGAGGCCATGCTCAGATGAGCCCAAGTCTATTTTCTGTGACTGAATAGTCATTTTTGACTAATTGTTACTCTCTGAACACATTGTGATAGGTTTCAAAGGCTTTTGAGGACTTTTATAGCTGTTTTTTCCACAAGGAAGCTCAAGGAAGCTTAAGGCCACATGTAGAAGAGGTCATGCCCGGATGAGCCATGGTCTGTTTTTAGAGTTCTATTAGTCATTTTTGGGGTTTTTATGTATTCTGAACCCAATGTTACAGTTACTAAATCCATTTGAGTTGAAAATCATCTTGTAAAAGAATATTTGACAAACTAATCCCAGAGAGCCTAGTCCATTGATGGAGGCTCAAGGAGATGTAGCCTAGTTGGGGGTGAACTCCTTTATCATGTGGTTATTGTTGTGAGTTATTGGTTATATTTTTCTGCTTGTTATGTTGTTGTTGTTTTTCTTTAAACAAATTAACCATTAAAAAAATTCCTCACACATAAACACATAAAAGAAGCCTAAACTTGACACATAAAACCTCTTTCACAACTATGGCATAGAGCAAGGTCCTGAAGTTTATTTTAATGGAGTAGAGGGTGCTTTCATAGAAAAAAAATTCAGACCCCTATTTTAAGATTAGGCGATATTAGAGAATATTTTTTCTCATGTGACTTCCATTGATAGCTAGAGATTTAGCTATTGGTATTATTGTGCAATTTTTGTGTTGAAGTTTGATATCTTTCAAAGATGGAGGAAGCTTCAAACAGTAAGAGTTATCATACATCTTAATTAGCCAAGTTCTTTGACAAAGATATGTTGGAGGATTTTCTAACCATGAGAGATGTGGGAAGATATGAAGGAGAGCATTGTACTTCAAGAGCAATTGATGTCCATGAAGAAGGAGAAGCACCAGCTTCTTGAAAAGTTGCATGAGATGGAGACTCAACTCCATGAGGCAAAGGCAACCCTTACCAAGTACATGCATGAACATGAGGTATGTAATGTTGGTTTTTCTTCAAATTCCTCTCAAGATGAATGCTTTGGTGTTTTTAAAAATCACACAAGAGGAATAGGGTCCAAGTTATTGTTAAAAATGGGCTATGAAGGTAGAGGGTTAGGCAAGAATGCACAAGGCATTGTTGAGCACATTGTTGTTGAGGAGAGGCCCAAGTATAGGGGTCTTGGATATGAACAGAAAGATGGAGCAAATTCCAAAGTTGAGGAGACAAGGGCAAAAGTTCCAAGAAAAACTTTTGTTTCAAGTTCAAACCCTCAAGCATGCAAAGTATGTGTTCAAGATGAATGAAAATGTGAGAAACAAGAGAGTTGTGACAGCCATGAGGACAAGATAATTTTTGTTGGTCTTCAAAGGAGAGCTGGTAACTCTTCAAATTCACCTCCTCAAGAAGGCGATAAAGGTGAATGTTCAAGAAATTTTGTTGCAAGTTCAATTCCTCAAGCATGCAAAGTATGTGTTCAAGATGAATGCAAATGTGTGAAACAAAAGAGTTGTGACAGCCATGAGGACAAGAACATTGTTGTTGGTGTTCAAAAGAGAGCTAGTAACTCTTCAAATTCACCTCCTCAAGAAGGTGATAAAGGTGAATGTTCAAGGTATATTTTTGCCTATAATTCAATTGCTTTTGATTATGTTAAGCATGGTAAATTTTCATGTAAAAATGGCAGAAAAAGTCCATGTACATATTGTGGTTTAGATAACCATCATGTTTCAAGATGTTGGAAAAGATTGACCACATTCAGGAAACTTTCCAAACAAAGGCAACTTGAAAAGAGGATGCAAAAGATTTGCTCTCACTGCCAGAAGAGGGATCAAATCATTGACCAATGTTGGACATTGCATGCAACCACTCATCCACATCAAAAGAGGCCAATGGACAAAGAGACTGGCAAGAATGGAAGAGGAGATTCCATCATCGATGTGAGTCAAGATGATTCACAAGAAGACGATTTTCAGCAGGAAAAGTCAGCATTGAGTTGGCTTGGTAAGAACTGGTTAGATTTCTTGAACAAGTAAGGCTTGCATTTTTCTGTTGTAGATGCACATTTCAGCCTTATGTATTCATTTATGTTTAAAGAATGACAAGTTGTAGCATTTATCATAACTTGTATGATGCAAGTTTTCATGTGAATGCAATTCATTTGAAGGCATTCTTGTTGTTGCACAACTTCGCCAAGAGGATGTAAAAGATGGGTATGATACTCACTTGTTGTAGCCATTTATTTTTTTCATTTTCAGCTCTTATGTACCCACATGTTTTTTGGTTTATGAACTTATGTTTGTACTTGAAGGAGAGTTGAAGAGCTATGCACATGCATGTGTTTTTGTATGTGTGTAAACAATGAACTTGGTGACAGTTCATTATGAGTGACTCATGATTGTGACATGGTTGTGTGTCATGAATGGTGACTTGTCATTTTGGAATGTCGATGTTTTTCAAATGAGTCTCGACTTGTGTCGATGTTGTCTTGACGACTATGTTGTGTCGATCATGTTTTTCGACTTATGTTTAGTCGATGGTGTTTGTTAGCTTGCAAGTCGATATTGAGTACACCAAGATGTAGGAAAACTCCATGTACTTTGATGAAGTACAAGATGCAACCATTTTCTTGAAGAGCAAAAAGACTTTGTTGGCATCAGTTTCAGTCTTGTATAAAATTTGTTTTCAACATTGATGGTTTTCTTGGTTTGTGGCAAGATGTCACAGGGAAGTTTTGCAGCCATTGTAGAGCAAATTTTGTTGACGCCAAAGAGTTCACAAGAGGGAATTGATTCTAAGTGGGAAGGTTGGTAGTCTTCCAGGAACAAAGAGAATAGTGGTTCAGTAACAGCTAGAGAATAGTGGTTGAGGGACATAGCCAGTTACAGTGCAAGGCATGTCAAGGTACCTAGGTGATTTCCAAAAAGACTTTTCAAGTAGAATCAGTTAATAGAACTTGGAAGTAAAAGAGTAATGAAGCACAGGTAGATAATCATCATCTTTTGTGGGTCCAAAATCCTTTCAGTGGGAAGGTGTGATCAGAATCTGGACCAGGGGTCAAAATTTAGCCCAAAAATGAAATTGTTCGGAATCGCTTCAAAACAAATGGGTGCGTAGGCCTCGTCATCACGAACCCAATTCACTTTGAACGGGGTCAAACGAACATCGGATGAGTGAGATATCGCATTCTGTTCGATTTGCCAAACAAGTAAAAAAAGTGTTGATCGTACAGTCTGTATAGGTGATGACATAGCAGGGTCGTACCTCACACATGGTAGTGCTAACATGTCAGATGCTGATGTGGCAAGTGGTGATGTGAAAATCATTTATTGGTAGACACATGGAAGAATTATATTGTGACACATGGCATCATTTTGGCAAATGGCATGGTGCCACGTGGCCCAGACATGGGCTGTCACGTGGCACCATGTTAAAGGTCGGTATATTAAAATTTTATGGAGTCCATGGGGGTTGAACCCTGGACCTACCCCATGGTTGAAATATTTTTCAAGGGATGGGCTTCCATTGCACCCACACGTTGGTTCTTAACTATATATGAATTGAATAATATTTAAATTCAAACTATTGTGTAGCTTGGGCACGGGTCTGGGGTTGGGGCTAAGCCCCAGCCCCGATATATATGTAAAACCCATATGACCTCAACATATTTTGGTGTGCATGTTTTAAAATGGTTCCAAAACCCAATGAGCCCAAGACTTGGCGCGCCCACAAGATTTCTAGCTAACGAAGCCCTTTTTATGTGCTGGGACGTGGCCATATGGCCCCCCATGTGCCCAACACCTCCATCTTTGGGGGCCTTAGTTCTCTAACGGTGTGACAAATTCGTGCATTTCACAAGAATGACACATCTACTTGGTTTAGTCATGGGAAACTCCTAGAATCCAGGTTAATCACATAGGAGTGTGATTTGGCGAACCAGAGACAACAAGCTTGAAGGAGGAAAATGGCAGGAGGCCTAACTTCTTCATCTTTTGGCCAAATGAGGTGCCAAAAAATCCTAGCTAGGGGTTTTTGGATGTTATTAATCCATTGGAACTATTTTCAAAGGCATTTGGAGACTTCTATTGCATGTTTTAAATCATTGAAGTTTCAGGGAGCTTCATAGAGCTTAGGGTCACTGTTGAAGGAGGCCATGCTCAGATGAGCCCAAGTCTATTTTCTATGACTGAATAGTCATTTTTGACTAATTGTTATGATCTAAACACATAGGGATAGGTTTCAGAGGCTTTTGATGACTTTTACAAGTGTTTTTTCCACAAGGAAGCTCAGGGAAGCTCAAGGCCACATGTAGAAGAGGTCATGCCCAGATGAGCCATGGTCCGTTTTCTGAGTCCTATTAGTCATTTTTGGGGTTTTTATGTATTTTGAACCCAATGGTACAGTCAATAAATCCATTGGAGTTGAGAAGCATATTGTAAAAAAATCTTTTACAAACTAATCCCAGAGCTAGTCCATTGATGGAGGCTCAAGGAGATGTATCCCAGTTGGGGGTGAACTCCTTTATCATGTGGTTATTGTTATGAGTTGTTGGTTATATTTTTATGCATGTAATGTTGTTTTTGTTTTTCTTTAAAACATTTAACCATTAAAAAAATTCCTCACACATAAACACCTAAGAGAAGCCTAAACTTGACACATAAAACCTCTTGCACAACTATGACATAGAGCAAGGTCCTGGAGTTTATTTTAATGGAGTAGAGGGTGCTTGCATAGCAAAACATGTCAGCCCCCTATTTTCAGGTCATCCAAATAAATGACTATAAATCTTCCAGTTTCATCCACAAAATCAATATCCATTTCTCTTTGGAAAGTGGCACCAACATTCATCAAACCAAAAGGCATCTTCACGTACATGAAGGTTCCCCAAAGTGTAGTGAATGTTGTTTCATCTTGATCTTCTGGGTGGACAAGAACTTGGTTGTAGCCCGTGAAACCATCTAGTAAGGATATCCTATTGGCCCCAACCACCTTTTGTAAAATGTGGTGCATTTTGGGAAGAGGGCGATTGTATTTAAGAGAGACTTTGTTCATATTTCTGAAATCTATGCAAAGTCTGATCTCGCCAATTTTCTTCCTGGTAGGAACTAGGTTAGAAACCCATTTGGAAAATCTCAAGGGGACAATGTTTTTTGCATCATACATCTGTTTGATTTCTCTCTCTATCAGGGGAAGTAACTTGGGATTTATTCACCTAAGTTTCTACTTGAAAGGTTTGTGTTCTTCCTTTATGGGAATCTGATGTTGTATGATACTTGTGTCGTAGGATTTTAAGTCCTCATAACATCAGGCAAAAATATCCACATATTCCTTAAAAATTTCAATGTATTTTCATTTTTGCTCAGGGGTAGAGATTTAGAAAGTTTATCATCTTGGGTTTTTCTTTTGTTCCTATGTTGCACTCTTCGACCTCTTTACCACTAGCTTCAATTTTCATTTTTTTGTCTACATTGTTAAAATCAAACAAGTCTTCTAGCGGAGCTAGACCTCTAGGTAACACATTACTTTTCAACTGTCGAATACCATAATCTATCTCATTTTCATTCAAGTCATCTGCATCTACTTTACTTTCATTGAGCTCTTTTGAATCTATGTTATTTACACTACCACTTTCAGAAACAGATTTATTTACAATCTCATCATCATTTTCTAAATCTATGTTTGTACATTCGAAATCATTCTTACACTATAGGAAGTATTCAATTTGATCGTCATTTCCAAATACTTGCCAGTATCTGATGTTGTCAGGAACGGTTGGTCCGCACTTCACCTCTATTGTGTACTTGTGAGTGGGACGAAAAGGAATTTTACAGGTAGCTTTCGATGTAGCTAGCCCGTCTGCCAGTATGTTTTGTCCTCTAGGCATTACCTGCAAGTCAATTTCAGTAAAGAATTGAAGAGAATCCAAAACAACATTCCTATAATCCCTAAGTCTGGGGTGTTTAGCTACATACTCACTTTTTATTTGCTTGATAATCAGTTCAGAATCACCCCTTACCATGATTTGTTTGGCACCAACTTTCTTTAGTAGTTTCAGGCCGAGCATTAGAGCCTCGTACTCAGCTACATTGTTAGTGCATTGAAAATTCAATTTGTAATAATGACTCTTGGAATGCCTTGATTTGTGATTATGTAACCAAACTCCAGCTCTATCTCCTTCCTTACTCATAGCACCATTGAAATCCATGCTCCAAAAATCTAGTGGCATTTTCTCCCTCTCTACCGCTTCCACCTTTCTTGTCTCAATGATTGATTTACTTTCTTTTGAATCATCTGTATCATCTTCCAACTGAGCAATTTGTTCTTCCACATCACCGTCATTGTATAGAATGAAAGAGTCCATATTAGAGTGTGCAGTGTATAATGGATAGTTATGTGGCTTTTTGTTATGGTCCTAACCCGCACATAGGTAGATCAATATATTCGGATGTAATAAAGGTCAATATTAATAAGTCCTTTCAATAAAATAGAATAAGGAGGATGTAAGAAGACCTAATAGAAGCTTCCTCTTCTAGAAGGATCTTCCTCTAGATTCTTCTCTTGATAGACATATTTAGTATAAATAAGGGTCGAGGGTATGAAAACCCTAGCTTGGAGATTATTTTAACAGAGCATTGCTCGATTGGAGGTTGCCCCCTTGAAGAGGCCTCTGAACATTGCTTTCTGAATCAAAGTGCTATTTATGTTGTTGTTCTTATATCATTTCTGTGTTATTGTGGAGATTATGTTGGATATATTACTGCTATTCTGCCATTTCTAGCATTTTATTTCTGTTCTGCATATTTATTATATCTGGTATCTTGCAAGTGGTATCAGAGCACTTTCCTTGGCAAACATTGTGGGAATTTTTTTTCAGGGTAGAGACGTATTCCGACATCTTTAAGCCACAGAGATCTGTCGTTATGCACATAAACCCACAGTTGAGGAATTCATACACGCAGGAAATACAAGTGGTTCTTAAGCGCACATCTCTTGGCCACCCTTGTAACCCTTGTTGGTACCCCTTTGAGTGGTAGTGCATCAGAAAACACTTGTGTATGGATCAACCTAGATTTCCTGAAGGCCTCTTTAGATAAACCTATTAGCCGTCGGACTGCTATAGTGTCACCAAGAACAGCACTCAGGAAGATACTCTCTAGTACTTGGGTAGTCGGGTAGTACGACTAAGGGTACAGTCTATCCTCCTTAGTTAGTGCCCTGAGATATTGGGTTGAGTACTACTATTGGACCCCACACGTATATCAGAGAGATATAGCACAAGGAAAACCCTTGTCTGTAGCACCCTTGAATACCTAACCCTTGGGGGACAGAAACATAAACAAATTAAAATAGACCAGATCTATTGTCGCGCAACTATCTTTGGGTTTCCAAGTAAATACACATCTCTTTCTGGTTAATTATTTGGGGATTTCATCACTGCAGTATTCTTCAAACCGGAGTATAACTCCGCGGGTGTTAAAAAAAAAAGTCTAGAATTTTTTTCACCATTATTTGAGACCTATTCCATTATATTCATTTCTTCGCCCTTATCACATTCATCCATATCATTTTTCAGCAAAATTTTTGACCCCGCCCACCCCTTTTTAGTTCACCCATCCTCATGGCCCATACCCGTAGCCAAGACCTGGAAGCTCGCTTCAACACCATGCAATATAGTTTCCTTGAAACCCAAAAAGAAGTGAAACAACTTAGTGCTACTATTGCCTCCATCGATTTGTCCATCAATGCTACCATAAATACAACCATGCAGTCCTCAATGGAGGAAGTCAAACAAGAACTGACCACCCAACTTGACTCTATCTTTGCATCACT
>JASDQU010243165.1:85901-109537 GCA_032191745.1 Picea mariana
AAATTCAAACCAACCTTCCCAAGTTAGCTGAAGAAGGATCTATTTGGGTATAGCCAGAAGCAGTTTTGGACCAGCGTGAGCGTCACCTACATCATAGAACCATCAAGGAAGTGCTAGTCCAGTGGAAAGATATGACTCCAGCAGATGCCACTTGGGAACCAGCTACCATTCTGCAGCAGTTTCCACATCTCAAGCCTTGAGGACAAGGCTCTTTTTGAGGGGGTGGACATGTTAGCATCCTAACCTGCACATAGGTAGATCAATATATTTGGATGTAATAAAGGTCAATATTAATAAGGCCTTTCAATAAAATAGAATAAGGTGCATGTAAGAAGACCTAATAGAAGCTTTCGCTTCTAGAAGGATCTTCCTCTAGATGCTTCTCTTGATAGAAATATTTAGTATAAATAAGGGTCGAGGGTATGAAAACCCTAGCTTGGATATTATTGTAACAGAGCACTTCTCGATTGAAGTTTTCCCCCTCGAAGAGGCCTGTGAACATTGATTTCTGAATCAAAGTGTTATTTCTGTTGTTGTTATTATATCATTTATGTGTTATTGTGGAGATTATGCTGGATATATTACTATTATTCTACCATTTATAGCATTTTAGTTATGTTCTGCATATTTATTGTATCTGGTATCTTGCACTTTTCCTGACTACTGACCATATACTTCATCAAGGTTTCTCTATATAGTCTCCTATGCTGTCTGAATACCAGGATGGTGGCATAGGACATATCTAGCTGCAGGGTTCATTTCAACTTAGCTCCCCATGATCTTGACAGTAACATACCATATTTTGGGGGAATATCTGCAACTACTATATCCATTACCATACTCTTTGCTAGGATTTGAGCTAATGTAATGCATAAGTCTTTGATCAGTCCTATACATTTAACCTTGTTGGAGTTGAAAAAATGCAAATCTTTGTAGGGTATGGTGACCTCGAGTCCCAATGTTTCCATCACGGCTTTGGGCATTAGGTTGTGAGAGGCACCCAAATCTATCATAGCGTTGTGTAATATCAAATCGTGTATATTTAGGTTGATGTAAAAAGGGGCCATGACAACATTATTAGTTTGACCATCAACTTCGAGACCAAATAGGAGCTCTGGTCAGTCATCACCAATATTTACTATGTTTGAGTGATTTACAGATCCAACATTCAAAGCCTTAGTACCTATATTGGGTTTGATTCTTAAATATTTAATCACCTCAAACCTGTAAGCGTTCTTGATCATCAGCTCAAAGAGGGGAATGTGAATCTTCAATTTAGCTAGTTCCCTTTTAAGGCTGAAAGGAGTGGAGGATTTTCTTAAGGTTTGTAATTCTAGTTTATCTATAGGAGCTCTATGGACGGGTTCACTTGGTTGACTAATTGATGAAACTTCAATCTGACTTGATCTTTGTAGTATTTCTAGATTTTTTTGTGTATGAGGTCCAACATTGTTTCTCTCAGGGACTTTCTTGGGAGGGTTTTCCGAGGCATTATTGGTTTCAACAACCTTCTTCAGAGAGTTCTCATTTTCCTTCTTGCTCCTCAAGTTATACTTCCTGTACACCTCCATTATAGCGTTCTCAAAGGCATGTTGTTATGTTTCCTCAACTTCCTCATTGACCTATGTTTGTGAAAGGAGAAACATATTTTTCTCTTCCTAGGTGAGGAAAATGGATTCATGATCATGATCATGATCATCCATTATGTTTATATGAGTGTCATCAAACTCCTCAATTACCTCCTCCCCATCATCGACGTAATTCTCCTGGAGGGGTGGTCTGTTCTGCTGATCAGGCCCCCTCTGCTCTCTTTGATCTCTAGGATCTCTTTGCCTAATCTGGGGTGGATTTCTTCTAAAGTTTGGGTTTATAATTTGAGGAGGGGCTTGGTTCTCCCTAGGTGGGTTTCTGTCAGTTACAGTGAGTCTCTCCATCATTTTATCCATAGCTTTGGCTAGAGAATCTAGTTTATCATCTGATGAGGAAGTAGAAGTTTCTTATTTGATGGTGACCCTCCTTTCTATTTTCTGCTTGGCCCTTCTGGCCAAAATATTTGCTTCTACACTGATGACACTTTTCTGCATCTCTTCCAGAGTTGCATCATTTCTCTCCTTTAGCTGATAAGACATGTCTGCGTCAAATAGATCGGGGAATTTTATTAATGCCATACCTTGTGGTGGTTTGATATCAGTTGGAATTGCATTGTAAAGATTGTTGAAACAAGTGCAATAATCTTGCACTGTCTCTCCTTGGTTCTATCTAATGTTCTCATATTCTTACACCTCCCACCTCTCAAGGAAAGATCTATGAAAAACAACAATTTCAGTTATGGTAGTAGCATGTAAGGCCTTGAATCAATTTTTTACATCTCCAGTCAAACTTTGTGCAAATAGTCTCATCTACACATTAGCTTCATCCACTTCCTGCAAATCAAAATAATCATTCATTTTGTCGACATGTTGTTATGCATTTAGAGGACCAATACTATCAAACTAAGGGAGTCTGGTTTGATAATCTTGAGGCATGTCATGTAAAGGGGCAACCAACACCAATGGAGCATATCTTGTTTCCGTGATTGGTGGAGGAGGATGAACCACAACCTTTGTGATAGGAGAGGTAGTGACTGAAGTTGTAGAAGATGAAGGGTGGGGAGGAATGGAGTGACCTTGTTTAGGTTTAACAGAAACTCCAGCAATAGTTAAAACATGAAGTTTGACTGACTGTTGAAGATGGAGTTTGTCTAAGTCTTGACCAATATTCACAACTAGGTCTTCAAGCTTATCAGATTTGGGGTGAAAACGTTGATCATCTTCATCTCTGGGAGAGAGTATTTCAAGGGTCGTGGAATGAAAGACGGTTTGATCTAAAACTATTTCACTAACAAAGCTGTCAGATTTTATCCTGAAAATGCTTTGTTGAAAAGATATATCAAAATCAAGATCCTGAAGAGAAACTAACTTCTCTGGGAGAGAAGGGGACCTTAGAAGTGGACTGTGACTCCCAGAAACCTCTGCAGTGTTTTTCTTCCTGAGTAATTTTTCAGGATTGTCTATTATTATTACAGGTTCTGGGTCTGGATGAGATCTAGTGAAAAATCTTTTAGGAGCCAGAATGTTGTTGATGATTTTTTATTTTTATTTTTTTTTAAGAATCTTTAACTAACATACACAAGTTTTAACAACCTCTGAACCTTATCTCTATATGAATTTAGGGTTTGTGATTAGTTCATACATAAAGTTTCCTTTATCTTAGGGGAAAGAAAACAAGGGATGGAAAATTTGTTCAGTCCCCAGTATGGTTGCCAATTATGTTATCACTCTGTAAATTCCCAAAGGTTGTTGGGAAGAAGAAAGAATTTACCAGAGGTAACCTTATCTAACCACTTCAAAATTGGGATCTAGCCCTGCCAGTTTTAGAGAGGGATCTCTCTATAAGATTTAACTTTGTTTTAAAGTCAAATATTAGGCTAGTTAAAATATGTAGGACCGAGTTGTTTGTTTTGATGAAATGGTTGAAATATTTTACGCATTCATTGGGCTATAGGGTTTGTTTTATAAAGGTAGAGATCAAAGAACATATGTAAAGAGTCTTTTCATAGGATAGGATAATGTGTTTATTGGATTCTTTAGAAAATAAATGATGGACAGCAGAAAAAAGGTGAGATTGATTAATTATAATCAATAAGCATTTAAGAATTTCTTGACTACAACATAAGAAGAAAAACACTTAAATCTTTAAAATCTAGGAACAGAGTACTCAAAGGTAAATTCTGCAACTTTAACTCCTTTTAAATGATCAGATTAGAAAACAAGTTGATAACTAAGAGAGATAAACATTCAACTGAGGATAGAAAATTTCACCAACAGATAACACGCAGGAATCCTGTGAAAAGTCTCTTTATATTACTGGAAGATCTTTTGATAAAAATTACAGTGCTTACATATTGCTAGGGAATAAAAATCAACCCTCGGTACTTCAAAGTTTGAAGTATTTATAATCAAAATTACAAATGACCCCGTCATTAATGATCAGGACATGGAAAATTCTGAATCTAACTAACTAGCTAGCAAGATACAAAAATTTAGGAACTATCGATGATGTGTCGAATTCTTCATGCTAATTCTGGAGAAGGTCGTTAGTGAGTCACCCACATGACTTTGACTGATCTTCTTGATGACTCAACTTGCACACCTCATTTCCTACTCGATCAAATTGCACAACTCTTCCCATCTTAGCTGACTGGGAATGGTGACTTTGAGTAGTATCTAGTATATTTCATCCACTTCTCTATACTTGGAAAAAATTGGTTTGATGATGAAAATATACTTGAGCTCCTACTGTATGCTGAGGTCTAGATGCAAAGTTTCTAAGATTGCCTTGCCTTTTATACTGCCCTATATTCCCGAAAAATTTGAACTTCTTTTGGCCATCGTGGCCATCTTTTGTTTGTAATCGGGAAGAGTCATCAAATTTTCATTTAGGACTAGTAAACCAGGGAGAACTTTCTTCTACAAAGCCTCGATCTTGCTGAAGAACCTTTGAACTCAAATTTCCATGTTCTGGACTTTTTCTTCCAACTGCAACATCAGTCCTCTTTTGGTCAGAACCCTCTTGACTTCGAGGATGGTTTTTTTCCTATATTTGATCTTCAGGTCTTTTAGTTCTTCTCTGGTCTTTGAGTTCAGGAATATAATGATTTCATTGGCTTCAATGGGAATTTATCACAACTCTTCTTTTATTTTGTCAATATCCTGCCTGCTCCTTAACACCAATTCATTTTGCTCAAACACGATTTGCACCATAGGCCATATTTCATTTATGGATTCGGAGATATCCATCCAAATATTCTTCTTTTCTTCGGTAAGTGTATTTCCTACCACTGTTTGCTTTCGTAATTGCTGAAATCCCTACTTGAGATTTTTTTATGTTTTCTTCTCCATAGTGTAGCTTATCTGGTAAGAAGACTTGAGCTCCTGAAGGCTCTCAACTTCCTTTTTCAGTCTGTTGATTTATGTTGCTTGTAAGTTGATATCTCCATGGATTTTGCTAGCTCCATAGTTTTTTCCAGAACTGTCAGTGGGGTGGATGATGGAATTTTTGTTGTGGTGGTCGTTGCTACAGTTGTTGTGCTAACTCCTGTTAGGGGAACTGTACTCAGTGGAATGACTTCCATAGGTGTTGCATGTTCCTTCTCCTTTACCAATCTCTCCAGCTCTACTTCCATCTCTCTTAACTGTGCATTCTTCTCCATGATTAACTTGAGCATCTCATCCTTTTCACCTTCTGTCTCAGCTATCTCTTTTTCTTGTGAATCTTCTGTAGGTGGAAGTTTCAGTTTCTTTCTCAGAGATGCTATGTCATCATTCTTTTTCTTGAGCATCTCCTCAACTGCTTTCAGATTTGAGGAATCATACCCGATATTGAGCACCAACTCTTCTAAGGATTTAATTCTATTTCCTTTTGTAAAAGATGATATCTTCTCCAACTTTAATTGGGTCTAAACATTGTTCAGAAGCATTGGCAAATGTAGAGAACACCATTTCTCCAGTTTGCCTGTGTAGATCCATCTAATCTGCTGGATGCACATCTCTAGTGTTGAACTCAAACGTTGCTCTCTTGTAATCAGTGATCACTATAGTCTCAGGTATTTATGCCTGCAGAAAGGCCATGCACATTCTACCTTTCTCTGTATCAAAAGATGATAACAGTCTGTGTTGTACGTTTGCTTCCAAAACTAAGCATAAGTGTTATTGGTCAGCATCTGATTCTTCTTCTTTATCATGTTTTATTTCTCAAAAATACTCAATTTTTCACCCCCTTGATTTGGTTGGTTTATTAGTGAAGTGTCAGTTTGCTTCTTGGATGAAAAAGTAGACATGATCTGCTGGTTTTTTGAGACAAGGGGTGAAGGATTACCTTTCGTAGCTATAGTGGACTGGGTTTCCTTTTCACCAGTTGTGTCAGTTGTATGACTCGATTTTGGCCTTTTGGCCTTTTGGTTTGTACCTGGAAATACTCAGCTGAGACTTTTGTGATAGAAGGGGAAATATCCTTTCTGGGCCTTTTCTCCTTTGGTACCTATGGGGTGATTGTTTAAGAGATAATAATTGGAGGAGACTGTTGTACTACCTCTTCCAAAGTGTTTGCCTCCCACTCTGTTTGATTCACAAACTTCTCTATTTCGGTATTGGGTGCATGGACATACGAGATATTTTTATTTTTCACTCTCATCTCTGAAATGATCCCACATGGATCATAGTGCCACAGGAAACTTGTGTCGGACTTCATTTCCCTCAATAGCTTATCTATCTCCTCCTTGGCCACTCAACTGTTACAGATAAAAGATCCTATTTGCCCCTTAATCCTCAGTTGTTGTTTCTTCTTCAGAGACACAAAGTGCATATCATCTGAATTTATCATTTGTCTTATATACTATAGGGATAATATTCTCACAGGCACATACTTGGGCAATTTGTATGGAGCTAACTCACACCCGTATACTCTAATTTTTGTGTGATTTTGGTACAAGTACCAATCTCTCGTCTTTGCGAGGTCTAAGAGGTGTAAGATTCTTTGGATCCCCTCATTTATTATTGGCTCAGGTCTACCATTGAGAATGCTCACCACTAGATGGTAAAACTTCTCAATGAACTGTTTGAAACTAAACTCTGTGGAGCTCCTTCTGAGTAGCGAAGTCCATGATGTTACAACCTGTGGTTTTCCATCCTTGTCCATTTTCTGCATCAGGAAAGAGAAACTTTCAACTTGGAAGAAGGTGAACATGCAAGTCAGTATTGAAGAATACTGGAACATGCCCTCTGTGGAGAACTTCAAAAGTTGTTTGTGGATGTTCCCTGCTAGGAAAGAACTGTAGTCGAACTAGATAATGGCCTTTTCCTCAACAAATAAAATTGATAGGAAACCCAATATAGGTTCATCCACCCATTTGTATGAGAAATAACCAAGCAGACAATAGAGCGATGAAATAACTTGGTTGCCCTTTTCTGAGAACAGGGAGGACTGATACAAGGGATTTTTCTTAGGGATTTGAGCATCATGTGGAAGGAAAAGCTCAAAAATCTGGGCTCTTTGGGGAAAAGACAAGTTCTGGTACAACTTTGTTAGGATTTCCAGGTTGAAAGGGGAAATGGATTGAGTTCTAGGTATCTGCATCATCTTATCAATGGCCTCTGGTGTTATAAATAACATAGTTTCTCTGGATGATAAAACTATGGCTCTCTGGTCGGGGAGGTAATGAGCCTAACATTTGAGGGAAAATTCAGGAAAATGGTGGACTTGGGGAAAGAGATACAAAGGAAGATTGGATGCCCAAAGCCCAATTTCATCACTTTGATCTATGAATGTGTCTTTAAACCATGATTGCAATTCTGCGAAATCGAATTCGCACCTTGTCTCTAAGATTAGATAATCCTTGTCGGCTAATGGGATGTGGTTGAGGTCGACAGGGGGTGGGAGGAACGTATTTTTGTTGGCCTCTACTCTTTTAGACTTTGGCGCCATATTTTGAAAGGTACCTGCAATTGAAATAGAAAACATTAGCGGGTAATGGTTATGACTGGGTTGTTGACTAAAACAGCGAGGGAGAATGAGCTTTCCGGTATGCGGAGGGTGTGAGTATTGTGCAAATGGAAGAGAAATGTGCTAATTTTAAGTGAATAGGTATCTATTTGGCGTGGGGGACAGGTTAGTAGGCTAACAGATATGTTAGCCATAGTAAATGGCCAATGGATCTTTGAAGTGTGAGGTGGCAGGTAAAGGATGGGGATGGGTGTGCCAAGATGACGTGAAGGGCACCGATTGGAGGAAAATTAAGTATGAGGTGACTTGTGACAGACGAATAGGGGGGAAGTACTGACAAAGTTATGAGAAGGGACTTGAAGGAGGAAGGTAGTGGGATGTGACTTCATGGGGTGGCGACAGTATGTTAGAAGGGTGGTAAGTTGTAAGTGGTTTGGAAGGGAGGAGGTACGACGCAATAGATTGGTGACACATTGGGATGGGGCCCGCTGAGAGAATCGCCTCATTCCGGAGCCCCCCCCATTATTAAAGGAAGAATGGTCAAGGGGGTCTGAAAAATGTTGTAGTCCATCCATCTACACGCTATCAGGATAACTGTAGATCTGTGCGCACTTGTTAATCACCATTCCGGNGTTAAATATAGAACGGTCGGGGGGATCCGTAATCTTGTCTCAGCCATAGATCTAAGTGTCGATAACTCAGCTGTAGATCTATGTGCAATCTTTAATTTCCTGGCATGATTTGATATATGCAGTGGAAACTTATGTTTAATGCCTTTTGTGGGTTTTGCGCTGCTTCTCATGCTTTTTTTTCACCATGGGGGTTAGGAAAACACTTCCACATCAAATTCATAAGTCTTCATCAAATATCATGCATGTTTTTTTGAAATAGAACTGAATAACCTACGTTCTAGCGTACTCACCTATGAAATTTAGCCCAGATTAAACTATTGGACTAAGAGATTACACTACCCTAGGGTTATTTGACCAAGATTAGACAGTTTGATCAAATTTATTCACTAACTAACCTAACTACCTGGTTAAGATTAAATAGTTCAACCAAGCTTATTAACTAGGCCTATCAACATAAATTGAAACCAAGGGTTTACTCGAATCTTGGTGTTCTTATTTGCTTGATTTGGTTTCCTTTTTTAAGTTGCCACTGTGTTTTTCGTTGAGTAACCTAGTTTTTCTTTGTTTCGATAATATATGATATGTTTCTTGGAATTAACTGCATGGTTCTAGGTTGAAGGGAAATATCAACATGGTATCAGAGCATACAAAGGGTTGAATCTACTTTATAAAATCAAAAAGGTCCCTAACATGCCCTCCCCCTTAAAAATAGTATTGTCATCAAGGCTTGAGATGAGGAAATTGTTGCAGAATGGTAGTTGGCTCCTAGGAGGCATCTGTTGGAGTTGTATATTTCTAGTGTACTAACACTTCCTTGATGGTGCGATGACAGAGATGACGCTCACTCTAGTCCAGGACTGCTTGTGGTTGCAACCAGATGGAGCATTATTCATCCAACTCAGGGAGACTAGTTTTAGTTTTTCACTTAGTTCCAATCACCTTCTTTAATCATGAGACATGAAAAATAGGATGTAGATTAGAATGACTTGGAAAAGATACATGAAAAACAGGATGGAGTTTAGAATGACTTGGAAAAGTTAACTGGTAGGTGACTGGTCCCACATGCTTGAGCACTGTATAAGGGCCATAAAATGTAGGCGCAAGTTTCTGAAAATGTTAAGCCTTGAGTGAAGTATGCTTATAAGGTTGCAGTCAAAGAAACATATGGTCCCCTTCAACAAATTTAATTTCATAACGAAATTGATCTACTTGTTGCTTCATGTGATTCTAAGACATTGCCAATTTCTCTTTGAGAAAACAAAGAATAGTCTCTTGAAGTGTAATATTTTGGTCAATTTCCTAAATATTCGAGACACATGTCATGTATGAGAGAACCAAATGTGGTTTTTTTCCATATACTTCTTCAAAAGGAGTCATGTGAGTAGTTTTATGGTATGAGTTTTTCTACCACCATTCAACTAGTGGTAACCATTGATCACACTAATTTTTCCTTTCATATGCAAAACATCTCAAATATGTTTCCAAACACTTGTTTACAACTTCAGTTTGGCCATCAGTATGAGGATAATATGATGTGTTGAAATGAAATTGGGTTCCCTATAGCCTAAACAATTATTTCCAAATTTTTTGGGTGAAAGTGGGATTGTGGTCATAAACAATAGAATGAGGCATGCCATGAAGCTTGAAGATATGATCCATGAAAATTTCATCCATGGTGGAGGTGGTAAATGAGTGTTTAAGAGCACATAAATGAGCATATTTGGAAAGATGATCAACTACCACCGTGATGACTGACTTATTTTTCGATTTAGGTAAGCCAACAATGAAATCCATAGAGGTATCCCTACAAATAATGGGTGGAATCACAAGCGGTTGTAGTGTTCAAGGGGATTTGACAAATTCTCACTTGTTGCATTGAAAGAAATCACATTCTTCCACAAAAGTGTGGACATCCTATTTCATACCATCCTAGAAAAAAGAACGTTCGACCCTGTCATAGGCTTTGGTAAACCCTAAGTTCTAAGTCGTAGGCGTAGCATGAAGCTTAGAAAGCGTTGTTGATTTAAGTTGTGACTGTTTACTTAAATACAAATGGCCTTTGTAGTGAATCTCATCATTGTGCCAATATTACCCCGAGCAAACTGGAGAATTGGCTTGCAATTGTTGGATCAAATGAGAAATTTTGGGATCTTGCAGCCATTCCTGGTGAGGCCATTGGAGCTAATATGGTACAATGAAGGAGAGGGGAAAGAGGGACCATTCATATTCATATTTTATTGAAAGGGTGTCAAGAACCACATTGTCTTCACCTTTATTTTAAATGATATCATAATCATATCCAAATATATTAGTCACCCATTTTTGTTGCTTTGGGGAAGAAAGACAGTTCTCTAGAAAATACTTGAGGCTCTGATGATCTGTCTTAATTTGGAAACATTTCCCCAATAGATAAGTGTGTCAGAGATATACTGCATGAAAAATATCCAAAATTTCCTTTTCATAGATTGATTGAACTGAATGTCTCTCTAACAGTTGTTTTCTGGTAAATGCCAAAGGTCGACCATATTGCATAAGGAATGCTTCAATTCCTCTCCCTGAAGCATCACATTCTAGGACAAAGGTCTTTGTGAAGTCGAGAAGGGATGGCATAGGAGTGGTGCACATATTATCCTTCAAAGATTGGAAGGAATGATCAACAATTCGAGTCCAAGTGAAATCATTCTTGTTAAGGAGACCAGTGAGAGGTGCCGTAATTTTTCCATAATTATTAAAAAACTTGTGATAATAGCTTGTTAAAAATAGAAAACCACATAGTCTTTTGAGAGCCTTGGGGTTAGGTGAGTCCTGCATAGCTTTGATTTTATTAGGATCCACCCTGGAACCATCCTTGCCAACAATATGACCCAATTAGTCTACTTCTTTGTATCCAAAATCACATTTAGATTGTTTGTGGAAAAGTTGGTGCTGAGAGAGTATATGAAGAACTCAATCCACATGACCAAGAACTCATAGTGGCCCTCCTGAGTTTGAAATGCAGTCTTAGTGTTGGCCCTTGGTCATGTATTAAGGAAGAAATTGAACATTAAGGAAGAATAAAGACAAATTATGAAGTGCGTGGAAGGCACACAAACCGAGGAAGGGTTGAAGTGGTTAAGTTTAGAAGAAGGAACATAGTAAAGGTAATAAAGTCTCTGAAAGAGAAGATCAAGGAAGACAAGGAAGCGGAGAAGATAGATTGTGGACAAATCAAAAAGAAGAAGAAGACACTAATGGGTGTTTTGGAGCACCTCACGGAGAAGAAGGAGGAAGAGGTCGGTTAAGTTCTTATAATGAGGGTTATTTGGACCTAGGGTTTTGGCAATGTCGATTTAGGGTTTTGGCACCTGGGCTTTGGTCTAGGGATTTTGTTGGCCCTTGACCAAGTTTTTGGAGATTCTTGTTCATGTTGACATATTTTGGGACTTCAACAGCTTGTCGAAGGAGGAGCAGAAGATGAAGCGAAGATCACGGGATATTGACCCCTTTTTGGGTTTTTGGATTTATGTAATGGGATTGGGATGTCGGCCCATCGATTTACCCATGTTTAGGACTATTTTCTAATATATAAATAGACACTTAGGCTAGAGAGAAGAGTGGTGCATCTATGTTATGTGAATGTATGCTAAGTGCAAGTAGAGTCTGTAAGTGCTTTGTACATGATTGTAAGAGACTTGCAGAGCTAAGTGCAGGTCCCTGTAGAAGATTGTGGAAGCCTTAGTGTTGTAACACAAGGAAGAGGGATCTAGCGAGTTGCATAGATCTTTTGTCCTGTGCGAAGTAAGGGTTTTGGGGCTCTGTGCTTATAACCGATTGACTGAAGACAATAAAGGAGAAGAGTTGGTGGACGTAGCCCCAGGGTGGGGGTGAACCACGTAAATACTATGTTATGCTTCTTTGTGCTTTGTCTTCATGTGTTCTCATGTTATTTTCTAAGTGCTTTGATGTATTTAGATAGATCTACTTATGATTTGTGATTATTATATGTGAGAATCTTAGATCTGATATATATGGCTATACTTAGTGTTTGATCTGCTCAAACTGATCTATTTACCTATGCTAAGTTCTTAAATAAATTAGATTAGTGTGAATGTTGCGAAGATCTATTTTATCAGCAAAGCGGATATTGATTGCATATTGAGGAACTAATGGTGCTAAGTGCTTTATTAAGTATTATAATCACAGATCTCTATCCCAGCTAAGTTTACAGACACCTGAGTCTCACAATCACCCCTACCTCTACCTCAGGTGAGACTTCATCTTCTTTGCAGGTGTTTATGAAATGGTCGGTAGTTAGGGCTTTGTTGGTGCGTTGTTGTAGTGCTAAACCCTGGGTTTTCCCCTATGCAAACAAATGGTTCTATTGCTGGGACCTGAAACTGCAATTGTTGGGAACTGAGAAAGAAGAAGCTTTGTGCCAAGATTCAACCTGAGATTGTGAAAGCTCTGTGCGTAGATCTATGCCCTAGTGCGCAGTATCCTACTCGGTTTATAAAGCTCTGTGATAAAGAAAGAATATCAATCTAAAGAAAGGAGGTCAGATCTGAAGGAAAGAAGAAATATTTGAAATCTTTGTGCTCTAAGAAAGGTAAAAGTGAGAATTTATGATTAAAAGAGGTAAGATCTACAAGCTCTGTGCTCTGATAAATGGTAAGAATAGTTAAAATTTTTAGATCTGGAAGCTTTTTGCTCTGTAGAATTAAGATAAGTGGAAAGTTTTGTTTCTAAAGTATGGATCTAGGTATGTTTGATAGGTTATGTCCTAGCTTGAAAACTACGGCACTAATAGATGAAAGAAGGCTTGATATGAGTAGATATGATAAGAATAGTTAAAGATATGTTATACCTATGCATAGAAAGAATGTTTGGACTAACAAATGGATGCAGGATCCTAGAAAGAATTTTTTGCAGGTTAGATACCATGATCCTAGTGCACAGTACCAGAAAGGTTGAGGATCATTTACAAGAAAGAGAGGATTAATCCTCTGTTATAGTTGCAGAAGACTGGGACATCTTGTTAAGGAATGCCCTAGGAAAATACCTGGTTGTCTTTGTTGTAAAGCTATGGACCATGAAGTGTTAGATTTCCCTAGAATGACTGCTAAGCTAGAAGAAATGAATATGAATAGAGGAAACCCTAAGGCAGATCTAGAAATGGAAGAATCCCAGAAAGAATCAGAGAAATTATTGTTACAAATAAATGAAACCTTGAATGACCATCGACATGTCAGACTATCAAAGATCTTCAAGGAAAAAGAATGTATTGAAGTAAGAATAGGAGACTTCGACATTGACTGTGTTCTGGATGAAGAAACACAGGTTAATATCATGACAGAAAGAAATTGGGAAGCCATAGGGAAGCTTGATATGATCCCTTCATTAGGAGGAAATGAACTATTCAGAGGAAATATTATAAACCTATGTGGGAAGCTCGCTCGCACACCTATGAATGCTAATGGAACTTCGACAAAAGAAGATTTTGAGATTATTAAATTTGTTGAAGACAATGCCCTGTTTACCATATTACTAGGAAAAACTTGGATTGATAGAGATCAAGCCAGACGAAAAGAAGAAGAAGAAGTTTTGGAACAAAAGAAACAAGAGTTAAAATATTTCATGACCAGAAGGATCGCACACTTGATTGAAGAAAAAAAGAGTAGATTGAAGCTATTTAACACTAGAAACCCAGATGTTGAAGCTGCAAGAACATTACAAGACCCACAGAAGACCAAAGTACCTACCCTAGACAAAAACGAAGTATTATCCAGAAATCCTATTGAAGAATATCAACAGCGCGAAGTGACTATGACCAAAGAAGATAAGAATTAGAATGGAAAAAGGAATACCGAGATGAAGCTCACTAGAAAAAAGGAAAGAAAGTTAAGTAAGAAGAGAGATAAGATCGAAAAGTTCCAGAAGGTTCTAGAGGGAACTTCGCAGACAAAAAAATTACAAAATGGGAGCTTCATCGGGGTATCAGAACAATGATAGATGGCACTTCGCCATGACGAAGAAATATAGTCGTTGGGGACATTATAACCATTCGATCGACGCTCCGAATGGGAAGAAAGGAAATTATGGTTCTTCATTAGACTATTGGACCATGCCATAATGGACCAAACAGGATTTATTGGAGGCTCATACCTATTGCAAGCGAACCGTTGTCAAGTTTCCTATTTATCTCACCACGCCATGCACTGAGAACAATTTTTCCAATTGAGAAGTCGATCCTGCAGACTAAGCCAAGTTTATAGAGTGATCATCTCACTCTTTCTCTCTATCGCAATACTGTGTCTAAGTTGTTCCCCAAACCCGCAATTGTTCACCCCAAGTGCGCATGTCAAAAGAATTGAGCATCGTAGAGAAATATGTTGAAGAATTTTTTATCAACTTGATGACTGAGAGAGTCATGGCGATGTCTGAAGGTATCCATGCCTCATCCACAAGAATAGTGCAAGCGTCTTCATCCACTGCTCGAGTCGGACCATCCTGGCCAGCGAATGAAAATTGAACCAAGCACAGAGACGATCTCGTGAATGCTAAGTTGATTCCGAGAATTTTACCTGCCTATCTACCACCTCCAAGTGAAACAATTAATCGAGATAGTGTGCCCAGAGAATTTGAGTACACTTTGGTTAGTGCATACCTCCCGAAAGGGATACGCGCACTTCAGGTACACCAAGAAAAGATTGCAGCGTTCAAGTTTAGCAACTTCAACCTCAGCGACAAGAAGGTCTACAACATGCTTTCCCCACATACGTACCTGACCAAAACAAAGGGAAAGAATTTGAAGATAGTTCCCTAGTCATGGACTATGAACCTTGCACAATCCACACTGTTCAATGTCATGAAGATTCCTCACTCCGAAAGGCACCAAGAAGTGAATGTGTGTGTCAAGATACTACTGTGTTGTTACCATGGTGGATACTTATGGTTAAACCATTGTATAACAGTCAATCCAACATTGATAAATCAGATCACCGGGCTTAGCATGCAAGGACCCGACCCACAGGATTTCTATCCTGGAAAATCCATGGATCACACTCTCGCACAAAGGATCAAGGACACTTACGAACATGTCGAGAAGGGAACATGAGGCTACAAGGTAGCTTCTATCCAGAGTGGTGTAGTGTGCCTTTCCTGTTAGTTGATCACAAGAAAGTTAGTCTGCAAGAACTGACCCACCCAAGTGATTGATTTTGTAGTTGACCTCACAGGAAAGTGCGCGGAGGACCTACAAATGAATTGGGTGAAGTACATCGTGAACCAGTTGGAACTAGACTGCAAAGAATAACAAGATCAAGTATATGAGTTCCACTTCAACTGGATTCTAATCCTGATCACTTTCATCACATGGGAGATGCCAGAAGGTATGATATTTCCAGACATCGAGCCCTTTGTACCTCTAGCCACAAAGTTAAGTACATTGTGGTATTCTAGTGACATGAACAAGAAATGGTTGTAAAATGTTGTATTCCACACATATTACAACCAACTGAAGAAATACATCCATTCCAAGCCTCACATCACGCCAAATCATCTCCACAGGTTTCGACCTTTAATGAAATTCAGCGTGGACCGCCATTTCATATATATTTCAGCACACATTGACGAGCACAAGAAGCAACTTCAATTTTACTACAAGCTGACAGAGGAGGACTTGGAGGAGATCACCAAAGACTGGTTGGCGAACCTCCTCATTCCAGTAGATCCTGCGGAGATATTCGATATTGACAGTCCAGAAGCAGTGCATGATACACCTGGACCCAACAAGACAAAGAAAAATGAATAAGCCCAAGATGTAAGTAGTACCTCAGCAAAGACTGCTTCCATATCACCTGAGCAAGGAGGTAATAGTAGAGGGATAGATGGTGCAGAAGTTGAACAGAAGAAATGTGAGGTTACACCACCTAGAGACTAGGAGGATCCCTTGAAGAAAATGAAGGTTTCCCCCACGAATCCTTCTTCCCAAAAGAAATTGAAATCCTCTATGACCAAAATGCAAACTACCTTCACCTCAGATGACTTCGATTTCATTGTAGTATCCTTGAACGATGCTTTCTTGGAGATAGAAGAGAAGCAAGAGGCTAATACGGAGGAGATATACAATCGAATTAAGGTTGAACTTCAATGGGTGCAGTAGGCACTACAGTCCATCCATGCAATTTCCACTGTGCCTCTGCCATTGGAAACACCAGAACTGGGAGATGAGTCAGCTCAAATCCACTAAATTGTTGATACAGTCAAAGCTCTCCTTCGACGAGCACAGGAGGAAACAACACAAGCCACACAGGCTTTAGAAAAAGTACAGGGAGACCTTTTAGAGAAATGTAGTACTGCAGAACGGGAAAATCCTTCTCTCCAAGCAAAGTGGGATGAAGAAAACATCTAGCTGCAGAAAGAAAAGGAACAATTGCTCGTAGAGAAACTCGAAGTAAATGAAAGGGTCAACAGAGCACTTCTCTCTGTGACAATTGTAGAAGTAAATGCCGAAGAGAGAGTCCCATAATAGGTGGCACAACTTGAAGAAGTGATTCAGCAACTTCAACAACGTATACCAGATTTGGAGCTACACGTAGTGCCCGAGACCCCATAAGACGTAAGAGACCTAAGGGAAGAAACTGCCCACAACGCAGTTAATAGACTAAAATATCTTTCCCTAGAATTCAAGCAGCTGAGTAACCGCATCGCCCAAACATATGAGAAGTTCACTGAGTATATGGAATTGCAGGGACTGGAGTCACAGCTCCAGGAAGCGAAGCATCACACAGACACACTATAGGCACAACTAAAGGCCCTGCCAGTTGTAGACACAATGAAGAGATCTCAAGAGAAACACAACACCCACCATAAGATCCATACAATCTAGAGGAAATTTATGGAAGTAACTCAAGGGCTCCAACCTATGCAAGATAAGGCATGCCAATTGTTCATAGATCTTGAAATCGGAGGAGCAGAGCTAGAATAGGTTGTCACTACAGCAGAACAATGCCTAGAAGGGCTAGTGAATGAAGCAAGGATCTAGGAGTTTGTCGAGCAAGAGCCATAGTGAAGTAGAAATCCAAAGAAGCTCAAGCTAAACTCGAGGCATTCAAAGAAGAACTGATCAGAACATAGTGACTCAGGATGAGTCACAGGTGAGTGTTGGGGGCCTGTTGGCCCTTGACCAAGTTTTGGGAGATTCTTGGTCCTGTTGACCTATTTTGGGACTTTGACAGCCTGTCGAACGAGGAGCAGAAGACAAAGTGGAGATCATAGGATATTGGCCCCTTTTTGGGTCGTTTTTGGGTTTTTAGGATTATGTAATGGGATTGGGATGTCAGCCCATGGGTTTACCCATGTTTAGGCCTATTTTGTAATATATAAATAGATGCTTAGACTATATAGAAGAGTGTTGCATCTATGTGATGTGAATGTATGCTAAGTGCAAGTAAAGTCTGTAAGTGCTTTGTGAATGACTGGAAGAGACTTGTAGAGCTAAGTGTAGGTCCTTGTAGTAGATTGTGGAAGGCTTAGTGTTGTAATGCAAGGAAGAGGGATCTAGCGAGCTACACAGATCTTATGTCTTGTGTGGAGTAAGGGTTTTGAGGCTCTGTTCTTGTAACCAATTGAATGAAGACAATAAAGGAGAAGAGTTGGTGGATGTATCCTTAGGGTGGGGGTGAACCACGTAAGCATTGTGTTATGATTCTTTGCGCTTTGTCTTGATGTGATCGCATGTTGTTTGCTAAGTGCTTTGATGTATTTAGATAGATCTACTTATGCTTTGTTCTTATTATATGTGAGCATGCTAGATCCGATCTATATGGCTATGCTTAGTTCTTGATCTGCTCGATTTGATCTATTTACCTATGATAAGTGCTTAAATACATTAGATTAATGTGAATGCTGCGAAGCTCTGTTTTATCAGCAAAGTGGATATTGATTGCATATTGAGGAACTGACAGTGCTAAGTTCTTTATTTAGTATTATAATCACATATTTGTGTCCCAGCTAAGGTTGCAAACACCTGAGTCTCACAATCACCCCTGCCTCTACCTCAGGTGAGAATTCATATGCTTCGTAGGTGTTTCCAAAAGGGTTGGTAGTTAGGGCTTTGTTGGTGCACTCTTGTAGCGTTGAAACCCAGGTCTGCCCCTGTGGAAATAGTTTTCTAAGAGTAATGGAATGTATAAATAGAGGTCTAGAATATTTGAGAAGACAGATATGTTAGTGGCGTTGAGATGTAGAAGTGATATGCTTTAAGGTATTCTTGTATTTTGGGTCTTCAGCTGGGTGTACAGATCGACTCTGCCGTTGGGTGCGTAGGGTCAGTAAATAAAGAGGAGAGAGAGAAGGATCTACAGCTAAGTGCACAGATAGAAATATATATTTTCATATATTCTATCAATAAACACACTTATGTGGACATATCCCTAGGGAGATGGTGAACCACGTAAATTCTTGTTGTTCCATGTGGTTGATTCTTTGCTATTTACTACCTTTTATGTTGTTATTGCACTACTATTTTTTTTGTTTAAGATAAGAATATATAACTTACTTTGCGAAGTTAAGAATAATACTCTTAGGAATCTCTGGGATAATTTTGTGTTGTTGTTTTGGAATCATCTTGCATTTCTTCTAGTTATAGACACATGTGTCCTGCAACCCCCTATTGCTACTTCGGGTGAGACTTCATATGCTTCGCAGGTGTTGCCGTAAGGGCCAATAGTTAGGGTATTTTGGTGCACTGTTAGAGTTGAACCCTAGGTATGCCTCTGTGCCAGCAAATGGTTCTATTTCCATGACCGATATATTCTCGAGGGAATTTCAAGGTGGTTTCCATCGAAGACAAAAATTCAGAATTGAATAGAAGAACAAGAAAGGGACTTCGTCGTAGCTCATAACAAGAACCCTAGCATTAGTACAGAAGAATGGATAGGAAGGTGCATCTTTACTGATGTGCACGATATTTTATTTACAGAAGTTCATCAAGAGTTGTACGAGTGGTTAGCTAGACTAGAAGAGACTCAGTTTGAAATCAGATCTAGACTTCATGTGGTTTGGACGTCGATGTTGATTACGAAAGTCAAGAAAGTTGATAACGTTGTGTCAAGGGTAGTGGATATTTGGTTTGACAACACTATTGGAGGGTACATTACTGAATTTTCTATTGAAAGGGTAGAATAATATAGTCAAGCAGAGAGGTATTTCTTCAAAGGACCTAGAAGAAAGTTTCTACACTTTTTGAAGTTGAAGATTAAGATGTTATTGCATGAGAAAAAATATATTGAAGATATATTAATCAGTTGAATTTTAAAGCTAATGTTCAAGAATTCAGATAGCAATAGTGACATAGAGGTTGGACACAGACACAGTGGGAGATCATTCAAAAATATTCCTCTTGCAAACCTGTTTAAACATAGTTACGGGTCACTAGCACAAGACGAAGGATTCTACAATGGAGAAGAAGAAGAGCAATCAGACAAAGAGTATTCAGAGTTCACAAGGGTAGAGGAAGTAGAGACCGAGGAACCTCACTGAGAAGAAACAGGAAATTCAGGTACTGTGCCTACTGTCGAAGTAAGTATTACTACTCCTCCTATTGTTTTAGTAGCACAAAGTAACCAGAGTAACCAGAGTAAACAGAGCACTCAGAGTACTGTCACAAATAGTTTAGTATAGACTTAGTCAAGATTCCAAGGAAAATCAATGGCAGATTAAATGAGGTTACCTATTTTTAGAGGATATGGATCTTAGGATCGTGGCCAACAATGGTTCTTAAGCGAAGTTGTATGGAGCATTAAGCAAGTCACCGACAAATCTGTTAAGAGAGCCCAGTTTAGTATGAATTTGAGGGAATGTGCACTGAGCTAGTATATGAATTTTGTTAAAGCATCTGTACATCCTAAATCGTTGAATGACATTAAGATTGTGTTGAGTGCAGAGTTCAAGAAGCCTAAGTCAGAGTCATGGTGCATTAAAAAGTTGAAGGAAATCAAGCAAAAGGTGATTGAACTAGTTTGGGAATTTGATCAATTAACTAGTTTATCTTTACAGGTCGAAGACATGAAGAAAGAAAAATGAAAAGAGAAATGATAAGACATCTAGTGTATTATATGTAAAGCATAGGTCCATGGAAATGAGCATTTTCCTTTATTTAGCGAATACTTGGCCTCTAGAGCCCATAATCCTTTGAAGCAGGCTACTTTACCATGGTATGATGTATGTAGAACTAGACATCTCCCTGGTGAATGTTATTATATGCAGAAATATGTCCAGACACCCACCAATATTTATTGTACATTCTGTAAATATGTGGGGCATGATAAGAGGGACTGAAGGGCTTATGACCTCATGCATGAAAGTTCAAGGGATGCATATATAATTCAGGTATAATTACAACTAGAAGGGAATGTTGCGGAGTTAAATTCCCAGGAAGAGGAAGCTTCACCCCTTGTGGTGGGTTCAGAGGAAGAGGAGGAGGAGGAGGCATCGGTGGAGGTTGAGGTCAGATTATTTTCTATAACTATGCCTAGCCAAGTCATTTGGAAAGGGATTTTTAGAACCCTTGTACTACTTGAAGCTATTGTAATTCATTTGGCCATGTCATTGAATATTGTCCAGTATTGTTATCTAAAGTTCGGGAAAACAAGGTGGAAACTGGAAAGTTCATAAAATAACAACTGAACCTCCTAATTAGGAACCTAAAGTGGCTATTATTACTAGAGGAGGAGTTGTCACGATAGAAGATAGGGTGACTCCAGGAAAGACTACAGATGGATCAAGGATTGGAAGATCTTTAGAGAAGGCACCATTGTTTGATCCAAGGAAGGAAAAGCATACTTTTTAAGAAGCAAGAAGAGAATTTGTAGGTGAACATGCTTCTTCATATAAGGCACAATCAGAAGTAAGGTAATGTGAAATGCCTATAGCATTTGATCAATCTGCCCCACCTAAACTAGGAAAAGAGGTAAGCAAAATTGTTGACTTCTTATATACTTGTATTGATTTGATTAAAGATGAAAGAGCTATGCATGAACTACAACACCTGATAAGATAGTATGAAATTGGAAGAGTGGATCCTCTTTTGAGTACATATGTGAATCAAGTATCTGGAAAAAGAAGAAAGAGAAAGCAACTACACCTTAGTGCTAAGATTGGAGACTACAACATGGACTATGTGGTCCTCGACCTGGGATCAAAAGTAAATGTTATGAAGAAGAAGACTTGGTAATTTATTGGAAAACCTAAATTAATTTACAATCCTATTAGGCTCAGGATGGCTAATCAATATGTGGTGATCCCCTTTGGAAGACTAGAGAATGTCAATGTAGAAATCATCAGAGTGAGAACATTTGCAAACTTCAAAGTGATCGAGATTGTTGATGATAGTTGTCCCTATCTTGCATTGTTGGCTATTGATTGGGCTTTCGACAATTTGATAGTTATTGACCTGAAAAAGAGAAGAATGAAATTTGGAGGTGATGGCCTTAGGGTCATTGCACCTCTTGACCCCGATGAAGGTCGCAGATACATAGAACTGGCAAGAGAAGAAGACCGCTCCTATGAGCTAGATAACATATATAAACTAACAATAGGATAACAGGATTATATTAATCCTACAATAGAGGGAAATTTAAGTTGGTGAAGTGAAAGCACATGATCTTTAGATTCATAAAAAGCATGGGAAAATGGCAAAACATAATGTATGAAGTCTCTACATAGAGGTGTGCCAGATTGACTAAGGCAGTTTGTTGGATTGGCATAGAAGTAAGTAATCTTCCTACATTTGATGGCTTGAATAATTTAGAGACATTTATATTTGAATTTGAAGGAATTGTACCAGTACAATAGAGGTTGTTGGCACTAGATGAATCCTTGAAAGAAATGACAACTAGATGGTGGGGAACACATAATAAGAACATCATGGAGTGGGTAAAATGTCGCACCTTGTTGACAATGCACTTTTTAGACCAAGTTGAAGGTTTCAAAGTTCGATACATAGGTCATAGTTGTCTTAAGGACCATTTGCGAAGTTGTGAGGAAGCCTGGAGTAACATTCCTAAATAAAAGTGGGTACATAAATTCATTAACACCTTAGATACTACACCTATCAACTGGTATATTCAAGAAGAACCGCGCTTAGTCACTACAGATTGGTATGGTATGACCTAGAAATTTATAGCTATATTCTTATCTGAAAGTCAGTACCCCACAATAGATAAATCTTTACAAATTGTAAGATAGAAGGTATTTGAGGAGGCACCTAACCCCCCTCTTGGACAAGAATAAGTTGAATGGACTGCACCTCTTCAGTGGTTACAGGGTTTTTATAATGTTAATGTTGATGATGATGATGACCCTAGGAATGTGAACATTTCAGAAAATAAAGGACAAAGAGATATAGAAGGGCTAGGGATTGAATTACCTTTTGTTGGGAAGCCTATTAAAATTAAGAAAGTTAATACTGGAACAGAGAAAGCACCTAAGTTGGAAAATGTTGGAGACTATTGGGATGATTCTACTGTTGGTAAGACTACAAAACTATTGCATGAGTATCAAGACTTGTTTCCAACCGAGTTCACTAGAATGAAGGGAATTAAAGGGCCCATGGGAGAAATGAATATTCATTTGAAAGCAGATGCAAGGCCTGTCAAGCAGAGGCCTTACAGACTAAATCCCAAGTACAAGAAGAAATTTAAGATTGAATTAGATAGAATGTTGGAAGCAAGAATTATAGAACCAATTGAAGAATCTGAATGGATCATCCCTACGGTGGTCCAAGATAAGAAGATAGAAGAAATCATAATCTGTGTAGATCTAAGGAAATTGAATGATGCATGTTTACATGATCCATTTCCTACACCTTTTACTGATGAGGTTCTAGATAATGTAGGAGGATAGGAAGTTTATTCATTCACAGATGGATTTTCAGGCTATCACCAGATCAGAATTGCTAAGGAGGACATACATAAGACTACATTTGCAACAGAATAGGGTTCTTTTCAGTACACAGTGATGCCTTTTGGTTTGAAGAATGCACCAGCCATCTTTTCCAGGGTGGTGGTCGAAGCATTTAAGGAATTTGTACATAAGCATTTTGAGTCACAATTTGATGACTGGACCGTTTTTAGTCTACTGAATGATCATATTGAATGTTTGAGATTAATGTTGGATAAGTGCAGGCAATGTCAGATTTCCCTGAACTTGAAGAAGTGCATTTTCTTTTCACCTTTTGGAGTGTTGTTAGGACACATTGTCTGTAACCAGGGGTTGTTGGTAGATCCTTCCAAGATTACTATCATTGTTGATCTACCTCCTCCTACTTCAGTTAAAGAGTTGTGCACTACATTGGGACACACTGGATACTACATAAATTTTATTAAGGGTTACACACAGATAACATCACCTATGTAGAAGATATTAAAGAAGGATAGTAAGTTTCAATGTACAGAGGAATGCCAACAGAGCTTCGACACATTAAAG
>JASDQU010243165.1:109727-125945 GCA_032191745.1 Picea mariana
GAGACTCAGTTTGAAATCAGATCTAGACTTCATGTGGTTTGGACGTCGATGTTGATTACGAAAGTCAAGAAAGTTGATAACGTTGTGTCAAGGGTAGTGGATATTTGGTTTGACAACACTATTGGAGGGTACATTACTGAATTTTCTATTGAAAGGGTAGAATAATATAGTCAAGAAGAGAGGTATTTCTTCAAAGGACCTAGAGGAAAGTTTCTAAACTTTTTGAAGTTGAAGATTAAGATGTTATTGCATGAGAAAAAATATATTGAAGATATATTAATCAGTTGGATTTTAAAGCTAATGTTCAAGAATTCAGATAGCAACAATGACATAGAGGCTGGACACACACACAGTGGGAGATCATTCAACAATATTCCTCTCGCAAACCTGTTTAAGCATAGTTACGGGGCACTAACACAAGACGAAGGATTCTACAATGGAGAAGAAGCAGAGCAATCAGACGAAGAGTATTCAGAGTTCACAAGGGTAGAGGAAGTAGAGACCGAGGAACCTCGATGAGAAGAACCAGGAAATTCAGGTACTGTGCCTACTGTCGAAGTAAGTATTACTACTCCTCCTATTGTTTTAGTAGCACAAAGTAACCAGAGTAACCAGAGTAAACAGAGCACTCAGAGTACTGTCACAAATAGTTTAGTATAGACTCAGTCAAGATTCCAAGGAAAATCAATGGCAAATTAAATGAGGTTACCTATTTTTAGAGGATATGGATCTTAGGATCGTGGCCAACACTGGTTCTTAAGAGAAGTTGTATGGAGCATTAAGCAAGTCACCGAAAAATTTGTTAAGAGAGCTCAGTTTAGTATGAATTTGAGAGAATGTGCACTGAGCTAGTATATGACTTTTGTTAAAGCATCTGTACATCCTAAATCGTTGAATGACATTAAGATTGCGTTGAGTGCAGAGTTCAAGAAGCCTAAGTCAGAGTTGCGGTGCATTAAAAAGTTGAAGGAAATCAAGCAAAAGGTTATTGAACTAGTTTGGGAATTTGAGCAATTAACTAGTTTATCTTTACAGGTTGAAGACATGAAGAAAGAAAAAGGAAAAGAGAAATGATAAGACATCTAGTGTATTAGATGTAAAGCGTAGGTCCATGAAAATGAGCATTTTCCTTTATTTAGTGAATACTTGGCCTCTAGAGCCCATAATCCTTTGAAGTAGGCTACTTTACCATGGTATGATGTATGTAGAACTAGACATCTCCATGTTGAATGTTATTATATGCAGAAATATGTCCAAACACCCACCAATATTTATTGTACATTCTGTAAATATGTGGGGCATGATAAGAGGGATTGAAGGGCTTATGACCTCATGCATGAAAGGTCAAGGGATGCATATATAATTCAGGTATAATTACAACTAGAAGGGAATGTTGCACAGTTAAATTCCCAGGAAGAGGAAGCTTCACCCCTTGTGGTGGGTTCAGAGGAAGAGGAGGAGGATGAGGCATCAGTGGAGGTTGAGGTCAGATTATTTTCTATAACTATGCCTAGCCAAGTCATTTGGAAAGGGATTTCCAGAACCCTTGTACTACTTGAAGCTATTGTAATTCATTTGGCCATGTCATTGAATATTGTCCAGTATTGTTATCTAAAGTTCGGGAAAACAAGGTGGAAACTGGAAAGTCCATAAAATAACAACTAAACCTCCTGATCGGGAACCTAAAGTGGCTATTATTACTAGAGGAGGAGTTGTCACGATAGAATATAGGGTGACTCCAGGAAAGACTACAGATGGATCAAGGATTGGAAGATCTTCAGAGAAGGCACCATTGTTTGATCCAAGGAAGGAAAAGCATACTTTTTAAGAAGCAAGAAGAGAATTTGTAGGTGAACATGCTTCTTCATATAAGGCACAATCAGAAGTAAGGTAATGTGAAATGCCTCTAGCATTTGATCAATCTGCCCCACCTAAACAAGGAAAAGAGGTAAGCAAAATTGTTGACTTCTTATATACTTGTATTGATTTGATTAAAGATGAAAGAGCTATGCATGAACTACAACACCTGATAAGATAGTATGAAATTGGAAGAGTAGATCCTCTTTTGAGTACATATGTGAATCAAGTATCTGGAAAAAGAAGAAAGAGAAAGAAACTACACCTTAGTGCTAATATTGGAGACTACAACATGGACTATGCGGTCCTCAACCTGGGATCAAAAGTAAATGTTATGAAGAAGAAGACTTGGGAATTTATTGGAAAACCTAAATTAATTTACAATCCTATTAGGCTCAGGATGGCTAATCAATATGTGGTGATCCCCTTTGGAAGACTAGAGAATGTCCATGTAGAAATCATCAGAGTGAGGACATTTGCAGACTTCGAAGTGATCGATATTGTTGATGATAGTTGTCCCTATCCTGCATTGTTGGGTATTGATTGGGCTTTCGACAATTTGACTATTATTGACCTGAAAAAGAGAAGAATGAAAATTGAAGGTGATGGCCTTAGGGTCATTGCACCTCTTGACCCCGATGAAGGTCGCAGATACATAGAACTGGTAAGAGAAAAAGACCGCTCCTATGAGCTAGAGAACATCTATAAACTAACAATAGGATAACAGGATTATATTAATCCTACAACAGAGGGAAATTTAAGTTGGTGAAGTGAAAGCGCATGATCGTTAGATTCAAAAAAAGCATTGGAAAAATGGCAGAACATAATGTATGAAGTCTCTACACAGAGGTGTGCCAGATTGACTAAGGCAGTTTGTTGGATTGGCATAGATGTAAGTAATCTTCCTACATTTGATGGCTTGAATAATTTAGAGACATTTATATTTGAATTTGAAGGAATTGTACCAGTACAATAGAGGTTGTTGGCACTAGATGAATCCTTGAAAGAAATGACAACTAGATGGTGGGGAACACACAAGAAGAACATCATGGAGTGGGTAAAATGTCGCACCTTGTTGACAATGCACTTTTCAGACCAAGTTGAAGGTTTCAAAGTTCGATACATAGGTCATAGTTGTCTTAAGGACCATTTGCGAAGTTGTGAGGAAGCCTGGAGTAACATTCCTAAAGAAAAGTGGGTACATAAATTCATTAACACCTTAGATACTACACCTATCAACTGGTATATTCAAGAAGAATTGCGCTTAGTCACTACAAATTGGTATGGTATGACCTAGAAATTTATAGCTACGTTCTTATTTGAAAGTCAGTACCCCACAGTAGATAAATCTTTACAAATTGTAAGATAGAAGGTATTTGAGGAGGCACCTAACCCCCCTCTTGAACAAGAATAAGTTGAATGGACTGCACCTCTTCAGTGGTTACAGGGTTTTTATAATGTTAATGTTGATGATGATGATGACCCTAGGAATGTGAACATTTTAGAAACTAAAGGACAAAGAGATATAGAAGGGCTAGGGATTGAATTACCTTTTGTTGGGAAGCCTATTAAAATTAAGAAAGTTAATACTGGAACAGAGAAAGCACCTAAGTTGGAAAATGTTGGAGACTATTGGGATGATGCTACTGTTGGTAAGACTACAAAACTATTGCATGAGTATCAAGACTTGTTTCCAACCGAGTTCATGAGAATGAAGGGAATTAAAGGGCCCATGGGAGAAATGAATATTCCTTTGAAAGAAGATGCAAGGCCTATCAAGCAGAGGCCTTACAGACTGAATCCCAAGTACAAGAATAAAGTTAAGATTGAATAAGATAAAATGTTGGAAGCAAGAATTATAGAACCAATTGAAGAATCTGAATGGATCATCCCTACGGTGGTCCAAGATAAGAAGATAGAAGAAATCATAATCTATGTAGATCTAAGGAAATTGAATGATGCATGTTTACATGATCCATTTCCTACACCTTTTACTGATGAGGTTCTAGATAATGTAGGAGGACATGAAGTTTATTCATTCACAGATGGATTTTCAGGCTATCACCAGATCAGAATTGCTAAGGAGGACATACATAAGACTACATTTGCAACAAAATAGGGTTCTTTTCAGTACACAGTGATGTCTTTTGGTTTGAAGAATGCACCAGCCATCTTTTCCAGGGTGGTGTTCGAAGCATTTAAGGAATTTGTACATAAGCATTTGGAGTCACAATTTGATGACTGGACCATTTTTAGTCTACTGAAAGATCATATTGAATGTTTGAGATTAATGTTGGATAAGTGCAGGCAATGTCAGATTTCCCTGAACTTGAAGAAGTGCATTTTCTTTTCACCTTTTGGAGTGTTGTTAGGACACATTGTCTGTAACTAGGGGTTGTTGGTAGATCCTTCCAAGATTACTATCATTGTTGATCTACCTCCTCCTACTTCAGTTAAACAGTTGTGCACTGCATTGGGGCACACTAGATACTACATAAAGTTTATTAAGGGTTACACACAGATAACATCACCTATGTAGAAGATATTAAAGAAGGATAATAAGTTTCAATGGACAGAGGAATGCCAATAGAGCTTCGACACATTAAAGCATAAAATGATCACTGCACCTATTTTGGTTTTTCCATATTGGAGTAAGGAATTCCATGTTCATGTCGTTGTTTTATCCATTGCATTAGGAGAAATTTTATCACAACCAGGTGTAAGAGATATTGACCACCCTATAGCCTTCGCTTGCAGGAATATTTCTACATATGAAATGAATTATACTACGACTCAAAGAGAAGGCTTAGCTACGGTATATGCACTACAGAAGTTTACTAGACACTACTTGTAGGGAGGACATTTTAATATGTTTACTGATCATTTTGCATTCAAGTACTTAGTTAACAAGCCAATGTTGGGGGGAATAATATGAATATGGTTATTATTATTCCAGGAATATGACTTTGAGATAGTGGTCAAACTAGGAAGAATGAATAAGGGACCTGACCACTTATCCAGGTTAGAACATGGAGATGAACCTACCAGTTTGGATGATACACTACCATATGCACAGTTGTTGGCCATCAAGAAAGTTGATGATCACTTCATTGAGATAATCCAGTTCCTATCCACTGGAATGGAACCTTGTGAGTATACAGTTATTCAAAAGAAACGATTGGTAGTCTGCGCTGGGGATTTTCAACTTATAGCTGGACATTTATATAATATGGGACCAGATGAGATCTTAAGAAGATGTGTTATGGAGTCAGAAAGACCATTGATTCTTGTAGAATCACATGAACGCATCACAGGAGGACATTATGCAGGGAAAGAAACAATGTAGAAGGTTATCAGAGTTGGCCTCTGGTAGCCCACTTTACATAAGGATGGTAAGGAATACTACAGAGCAGGCGATGTATGTCAAAGAATAGGGAATCCTTCTAGAAGGGATGAGATGCATTTAGCACCGCAGTTAACTTTATAGGCATTTGAGAAATGGGATATTGACTTTGTGGGACCTATCAACCCACCAGGAAATCACACAAGAGCTCTATATATCATCACTACTACAGAGTATCTGACCATATGGGAAGAAGAAAGATAAGTTAAAGACTGTAGTGAAAATATAGTTGTGTGGTTCATCTTTGATGATATCATAACCAGATTTGGATGCCTGAAGATTCTTATGAGTGATCAAGGCACACACTTCATTAAAAAAACTATTGAAGCCTTGACTCAAGAGTTCAAAGTTCACTATCAGAAGACCACACATATCACCCATAGAAGAATGGTAGAGTCGAAGATTTCAATAAGATTTTGGAGACACCGTTGACTAAGATTTGCATTTTTAACTAGGATGATTGGGATTTGAGAATTCCAACAGTTTTATGGGCTTATCGAACTACTTGCAAAACATTAACAATGAACAAACTCCCTTCAAGTTAGTTTATGGCCTGGAAGCAGTGGTACCTATGGAATATTTGGTTCCTAGTTTAATAATTGCATCATTTACATGTATGGATGACCACGACACTATTCAAGACAGGATCTCGCAGTTGATGGAACTATAGGAATACAAGTTCATTGACAGTGTTCATCAACAGGTACAAAAATAACAAGAAAAGGATTAGCATGACAGACATATCAAGAAGAAAGAATTTAAACAAGGAGATTTGGTACTTTTATACGATAGAAAGTTCATGAAGCATCTAGGAAAGTTTAGAACACATTGGCTTGGGCCATTCGAGCTTGTCTATGTTACAGAAGGTGGAGATGCCTAGCTAAAGACTCTTAATGGAGAATGGAAGGATGATTTAGTAAACAGGAGTCAGTTGAATTTTTATTGTGACAACCAACTGCCTTGCAGCTCTCAGTAAAAGAAAAGGAAGAAGGCTCTAGGTACCAGGTGTAGTTGAAATTGGGTACCAGACATAGAAAATATAGTCTGCACATGATAGGGAGCGACAGAGTAGAAAACACAGGCTACTCTGCGGAGTCTGCAGTCGAAGTAATACAGAGGGCTCAACCCTACAGTGACTCGGGACGAGTCACATGTGAGTTTTGGGGACTTATTGGACCTTGGTCATGTATTAAGAAAGAGAGAAAATATTAAGGAAGAAGAAAGAAAAAGTATGAAGTGCGTGGAAGGCACACAAACTGAGGAAGGGTCAAAGTGGTTAAAGAAGCATAAAAGAAGGAATGAAGTAAAGGAAAGAAATTTGTTGAAAGAGAAGATCAAGGAAGAAAAAGAAGCAAAGAATATATATTGTGGAAAAGTCAGCAAGAGGAAGAAGACTCTAATGGGTGCTTTGGAGCACCTCATAGAGAAGACAAAGGAACAGGTTAGTGAAGTCCTTAAAATAAGGGTTATGTGTACCTAGGGTTTTGGCAATGTCGACTTAGGGTTTTGGCACCTAGGCTTTGGTCTAGGGTTTTTTAAGAGACATGAAATGTATAAATAGAGGTCTAGAACAGTTGAGAGGAGAGAGATTTTAATGGAGTTGAGATGTAGAAGTGTTATTCTTTAAGGTATTCTTGTATTTTGGGTGTTCATTTGGGTGCGAAGATCAACTCTGCATCTGGGTGTGTAGGGTCAGGAAATGAAGAGGAGAGAGAGAAGGATCCATAGCTGAGTGTGCAGACAGAACTATATATTTTCATCTATTCTATCAATAAACACAGCACTGTCGATGTATCCCTAGGGAGAGGGTGAACCATGTAAAATCTTGTTGTTCCATGTGTTTGATGCTTTGCTATTTACTACCTTTTATGTTGTTATTGCACTGCTATTTTTTCTATTTAAGATAAGAATATATAACTTACCTTGCGAAGTTAAGCATAGTATTGTTAGGAATATCTGGGCTAATTTTGTGTTGTTTTGTTGGAATCATCTTGAATTTCCTCTGGTTGTAGACACTTGTGTCCTATAACCCCCATATTGCTACTTCAAGTGAGACTTCATCTGCTTCACAAGTGTTGATGTAAGGGCCAATAGTTAGGGTTTGTTGGTGCGATGTTAGAGTTGAACCCTGGGTCTGACCCTGTGCCAACACTTAGGAATTTATACCTCTTTCATATGTATATTGTGGTAACCAGAATGAAGATTAAGTTTTGTAAAGTATTAGGCACCACTTAATGCATCTAAAAGATCATCAATGACAGGAATGGGGAATTTGTCTTTGATTGTGAGTTTGTTGAGGGCGTGAAAGTTAGGAAACATGCACCAAGAGCCTTAATTATTAATTACCATAACCATAGGAGAATAATAGGGTCTAGTACTAGGACGAAAAAACACCCACGATGAGCAATTCTTGAACAATTTTATCAATTTCATTTTTCGGGGAAAAGGGATGATGATAGGGATGAACTTTGGGAGAAAGTATGTCAAGGAAGAGCGGAATGGAATGATCATGAACACCATGGGAAGGGAGAATTCCCTGGAGAGTGGAAAAAATAACTTGATGTTTGGAGAGGTTGGATTGGAGTTTAGGATGCACAGAGGGTGTCTCAGTAGCTTGAATGGAATGAAGTTGTGCAATAATGTCGTAATTACCCTTTTTTAGGAACTTTTCCATGTGATGGGCACTGATGATCTCAGAGGAACCTATTGTGATTTCTTGTAACTTATACTATTGGACCTCTTGGTTGAAGTGCATGGTTAATTCCTTAAAATCCATGAGAATGGGGCCAAGATTCCTTAACCATTCAACACCCAACACAATGTCATACCCACCCAGCACAATGTCACAACCACCCATGTCGATAGAAAACATATGATATATCATGTTGTACTAACCAATTTGGAGATGCAAATTTTCACAACGCCCCCCACATTTCATGGACCATCCATTGGAAATCATTATTTGAAATTTGTTGATTGCATGGATATAAAAATTATTTTCTTGGGAAATGTGGCGATGAATAAAATTGTGGGTGTTTCCATTATCAATGAGGATGATGGCCTTCCAATGCTTAATGTAACCAATTAGCTTGAGGGTTTTGGGAGAAGATAATCTAGTGAGAGCATTCATGGAAATGACCGGTTTGACTTTTGGGGGGTTTGAGGGTGCAGTAAGGTCAGTGGGTTTAGGTGAATTGACCATAGGGGGAGCCTCAACCTCTTTATTAGAAACATCCTCAGAGATGGCCATAAAAATATTTTGTTCCTTACTCTTGTGCCCAAGAAAATATTTTTCATCACAATTATAAAAAAGGCCCTTGATTCAGAATTCAACCATTTCTTCCCAGGTCAATTTCTGTATTTTTAGTGGAGCTGAAGAAGGGGTAGGAGTGACTGGTTTAGGGAGAGGAATAAAGGAGGGTTTTCTGGTTTTAGAAGAGACAACATGTTTTTTTTTCTTAGCTATTTTAGTATCGTCCACCAAACTCTGGGATGATCCATGAGGACTTGGGCATGGATCTCATCCTTGAGGCCAATGATAAATAATTCTCAGAAAAAAAGCATCAGACATGCCCTCTTTGCAGAAATCCAAGCACTCAAAAGAAGCTATAAAGTCTTCCATTGTGTCAGATTGTTTGAAATTTGTCAAATAACCTAAATGGTGGGTATGAGTTTCAAAGAAATCATAAATCTCTAAAAAAAAGTGTTTCCAAGCCACATACACTTGGCATAAAAATTTTCTCCATTTCCAACTTTCTTGATCTAGATGGAGAACATGATACTGGAGTTTGGGCAACTCATATTTAATGTCGTACAAAGAGAAATAATGTTCCATTTGAGTTACCCAGCTGGTGGGATCTGAGACATCAAATTTTTTCACATCCACTCGAGAAAGGTGTAGGTCACACTAAAAGTGATGGGACTAAAAATTCTAGGAATTGGAGGAAGTCTCAACTTCGAGGTGCAAAGGTTGATTAGATGAGGTAAGGTCTCTAGTAATATTCAACTTGGCAGATCTAGGTAGTGAAGAATTCAAGTTGGGTAGAGAGGTCTTGTTTCAAGGTTTCTATTTTTTCATCTATAGTGGAATGCATTTTTTTATTGATGGTGGTAATATTGGGATTGAGTTTCCAGACTTCCTTGAGGGCCTATGATAAATCATATGACAAGGTATTGAGGTAGGCTTCAAGGTCTTGGATACGGGTGTGGGCCATGATGAAGGGAGTAACTAGGATGGGATGGGTGGGACCACAAAGAAAAGGGGTTATGGGTGAAGGGTATCATGATTATTAGGGAGAAGAGGGGAATCCAATGGGGTAGGTCCCAAATAAGGGGGTTGGAAGGGGTTGGGACCATAGAGAGAAAAGAATTGAAAATTGATATGTATTAATGCGAATAGAACGAAAAGAGGAGTCCAATGGGATAGGTCTCAAATAAGGGTGTGGGTAGGCCCCGTAATTTTTTTTTTACTCATGCAGAGTTATACTCTAAACTGAATAATACTATAGTGGAGAAATGACCAAATTCTTAACAAGAAGAAATATGTAGTAATTTCACAAACAGAATGCAGATGGTAAGGTTGCATGACAACAAATATTTTATGTTTCTGTTATGTTCTATTTCCTTTCCAAGGGTTTGGTATTCCTACAAACAAGGATTTTCCCTATTATATATCTCTTTGATATATGTGCGGGGTCAAACTGTAGTACTCGACCAAATATCTGAGGGCACGAACTAAGGAGGCTAGATTGTACCCTTAGTTATACTACTTGATTACCTAGGTACTAGAGAGTATCTTCCTGAGTGTTGTTCTCAGTGGTACTATAGAAGTCAAGAGGTTGATTGGTTTATCTATGGAGGGCTTCATGATATCTAGGTCAGTCGGTATACATGTGCTATCTGAAGTGATACGAATCGAAGGGGTATCAACAAGGGTTACAAGGGTGTACAACAATGTGTGATTAAATACCACTTGTAGTTCCTATGTGTATGCTTCCTCGACTATGGATTTATACATTGAACAATAAATCATTGTAGCTTTAAGAAGTCGGAATACGTCTCTACCCTGAAAAAAAAATTACCCACAGTTTCTAACAACGAAAGTGCTTTAATACCACTTGTTATGTACCAAATTTATTATAATAGAAGAAAACATAAATACTGCAGAAAATAACAATGGAACAACATAATAGATGAAACAACAACACAAAAATAATACCTTTATTGATAGAAAACAATTTTCACTTGCCTCTTCGGGGGGGAAACCTCTAGCAGAGCAGCACTCTGTTACAATAATTCTCAAGACAAAATTTATCATTCCCTCGACTCCTATTTATACTAAACCTATCTACCACAAGAACAATCTAGAGGAAGATCTTATAGAAGAGGAAGATTTTATTAGGTCTTCTTACATTTGACTTATTCTTCCTTATTACTAGGCCTTATTAATGTTGCCATTTATTACATGGAAAATATATTATTCTACCTACATGAGGGTTTAGGGAGGTTAGGTCCCTAACATATTCATTTTTTGTAATTAGTCCATCCGGTCTGAAAAAGGGATAAACTTATACCGAATATATGCCCTTTCAAATCCTTTTAATGAGTGTGAAAGGAAACAAATTCTCTCAACAATATTTTCATGTTTCGAGAGTCTGAAAAGAGATTAAAGGAGACTCCAATGAGTTCCATTTTCATATAGTTTCTACGATCCTGAAAAAGCTATAAAAGTATACTCTGTAACTTATTCTCATGTATTTATGAGCATGAGAAAGAACAAAGACTAATCTCATGGTTATTTGTTTCATTTTTAAATGAGCTTGAAACAAATAATGAAACTATGCTCAAGGTTGCTTTCATTTTTAAACAAGCTTGAAACAGAGAACAAAATTGTGTTCGAGGTTGGTTTAATTTTTAAATGAGATTGAGACATAGAATGAAACTATGCTCAAGGTTGGTTTCATTGTTAAACGAGATTGAAATACATAATGAAAGTATGTTTGGGGTTGGTTTCATTTTTAAACAATCTTGAAATAGAGAACGAAATTATGCTTGGGGTTGGTTTCATTTTTAAATGAGCTTGAAATAGAGAAAAAAACTATGCTCGTGGTTGGTTTCATTTTTAAACGATACTGAAACCAAAAATGAAACTATGCTCGAAGTGATACCCATTGATGGGTTTTTTCCCAACATGATGTCCAGAGGTTGGTACTTTTCCCCTAGTACAAGCTAGTGGCTTAAATCTAGCATGATGTCCAGAAGCTAGAGACATGCCCCCTAAGCTTTGTTTTTTCTTCTAACTCTTCTTTTGCATCCAATTGGACTCCTAGATACTAATAGGAATAGGTTCATCAAAGAGGGAGGAATAAAGAGGATCAACTAACACGGGCTAAATAAATTAAGGTTCGGGTACTAGATCTTGTGAAGTATCAAGTAGAGGGAAGTTTGTTTCATTTTTTAATGAGCTTGACACAGAAAGTGAACTATGCTCATGTTTATTTGTTTCATTTTTTAACGAGCTTGGCATAGAAAGAGAACTATGCTTATGGATATTTGTTTCATTTTTTAGTGAGCTTGACACATAAAGTGAACTATTCTCACGAATATATGTTTCATTTTTAACTAGATTGAAAAAGAAAGTGAACTATGCTCATAATTATATATTTCATTTTTTAAGATCTTGACACAAAAAGTGAACTATGCTCATAAACCTTGACCATGGATTCCAATAGGTCTTCATCAGGCGGAAGAGAAATTCTTTGGAAAGAATGTATGTCAAGAGACTCAATAGGGGTAACGAGGGAAAGATCAGACAACAAAACCCACATTGAAGGGTTCACCATGTAAATTGTTTGATCTAAGTCAAAAGAAGTTGAGCATGTAGTGAGAGGATCATTCTCATCAGCAATTGAAAGCATGGGATGTGATACCACATAATTAAATTATGGCGGGGGGGATACCACTTTCATATGAGGAACATTAAGGGAAGTCAAATGGTTGGCAGTAATATATTAACTAACGAATGAAATTTGGTCAATGGTCACAATGTTTCCATTATGAGGGAAATGCATCACTCAAAAGAGTGTGGACACGACAAATTTCATAGCACATAAATAGTATTTCTGAAGGAGTACATTTGATTCCAAGGGGCCTTGGACTACCATTACTATTCCAATCAAATGAAATGACCTCGGGGCTTGGAGGGGGTTCTTTTGAAATGGTTGAAACTCCCCCTTGACCAAAGGAATTTTTAGTGACAAGAAAAAATTGAGTGGTATACACTTCACTCTGCAAAGGAGGAGTGAGATTGATTGAGGATTGAATCATACTGACCACTTCATAAACCAATGGCTAGTTGGAACCATGGGAAGAAATTGGATGTTGTTGTTGGGAAACAAAAAATTCTTCCAACAATTGCAAATCTTCATCCATACCAGGGAAAAGGTAGGTGTGATGTTTTTCCCTTCATAACCAACAAGGAATATTGACTTTATCCTTTTTTCCCCCAACCCGGGGATCACTGGTTGATGGGTTATCACCAACATGACCTGCAGCGGTTGGTGACATGGGTTATTGAGAACCTGTGGAACACACTCCCAATACCTTGGGAAGACCAAGGCAATGTTTAATAAGGTGGTCATCCTTACAAAGGATACAAGGGAATTTTTTCTTGCGACCTATGTTGGTCAACTTTTTAACATTATCATCATTCATGAAAGTGGTTGGTTTATTACCCCCTTGCTTATTTTTCTTCTTTTGGTTCTTCCTTCGCTTGTTATTCTTAGCCTCCTAGTTACTAGTATCAAGGATTTCACCAGGTGAGGAAGAAGAAATGGAATAAGATGCAACAGATGAAGAAGGAAAAGGGTTAAAAGGACATTGATGTTATTGCATTGGAGAACATTCTTGGCCAATAGAAGGGGGATTCAAGACCAATGGAGTGTAAAATAACCATATCGGTGACCCCACAATGAAATTGGGAAGATTCAATGTAGCAATGTAAGGAGGACCAATGTTTCCAAAAGAAGGAAAAACATAAGGTTCCTCGTGAAAATGGGCCCCTTGGTTGGTAGCCTCAAGAACTATCGCCATCAATGTGGATTCAACCTAAGGTCTATTAAATGTCAAAAAAGCACACACTATCAAAGTCCATACAAGATAAGAGTGAGAAAAAAATTCCCTTATGATAGGGATAAGGGAATCAAGGATATTATGGGGATGGGATATGAGACCGTCAATGAAGAAATGAGAAACAGTTACTATAAACTTCATGAAATAATCCCCCAAGGTGCAAGTAAGTTCCCACGGAAAAATACTCTCTTGGTTCGTTGAAGCTAAGATTGAACATCTATCGTAGGCACCACAAGGAACCTTCTTTGTATAAGGAACGCCCCTTGCAATCACCTATGTGGAACCCTAGGATAGGTTACTATGTTTACCAATTCAAAATTAGTGGTCTAGGGGGTACAGTTAATAGTCAAGACTAGAAAATGGGACAGAGAACATAAGACATAAATCCACGAGCCAAAAACTAAGAATAAGTGGTGTCACCAAGAGGAATTTCCACTCTCTAAATCCACAAACTTGCAACAATCCCACTAGGTGAATGGAGGAGAGGAAATCTCAATTGATCTCCTTGATTGACCACGTGTTTAACTCATGTGTGAGAGGAGCTTTCATGACTAACGTTAATTGCTACAACTAGATTTTACACTCTCTACTATTCTATAGTTTCATTCCTGTGACCTTGAAGAGTTAACTCTCCACCCTATTATCAAGGCCCTAAAATCCTAGACTTGTTGGTTTGCTATCAAAGTACAAAAAGTCTAATTGATTTCAGATTTATGCCTCGTTCCTTTTAATGTTTGTTTGTTACTCAATAGGGTGCACGAAGATGAAATTGATGATGTGACTAATTGACTCCAAAACCATGCATAAAGAATGAGATGCAAATATTTTCTTTCAATGAATTCTATCTAAGGAAAGGAGAGGAGATGTTTTTCTTCTTAATGCAAATAAATGCCCAAAATTCCACTTATAAAAGTAGAATGCAAAARWWTTTGTTTTCTTCTTTTGAAATTACATGAAAACTCAAAATAGACTCTTTTTTGCTTTCACTTTCAATCAAAATGAAAGGACTCAATGACACTTGCAAAGAACCCAAAAGCTAAAGAAGATGAATAAAACAAGAACTCAACTAGGAAAAAAGAATCCAAACACATGGAAACTTTCAAGACTTGTTCAAACAAGAAACCAACATGCTAAGTAAAGGAAAACCAATGTATGAAACCTCAAAATTCAAGTAGAAAAAATAAAATATTAATGCCAAGTTGAAATAAGTCCAAAAGAGCTCAAGAGTACACTCAAAGGATCATAATACCAAGAGACTAAAAAAAATAGGCTTAATGCAACATAAGCAACCTCCGTATCAAAGAAAAGGATCCCAAATAAATCAAGTAAAACACTTAGAATGTTTTGTAATCAAAGAGACAAAAGTTTGAAAACTTCCAACTAATAAGGATCAAAATATTGATGAAATGGATTGAACCAGAGGATCAAGTTAACCTAGGGAATCATGAACATTTCAGAATTTGAAGGAATTGCAAACTCAAAATAAGTAATAGAACATGTGATAATCACAAAACTTCAATTGATCACATCCACAATTAACCATGGAAGATTCTAATGTAAAGGTATGAGACAAAGCACTGACAAAAAGGAAGAAAAACAAGCTCCAAATTCATTCAAAACAAGGGTTATTTCTCCTGCAACCATGCATACAAGGCGATGAACATAAATGATTTTAGAGGCTAAATTTCACCAATGGGCTAATTTTCCATCATTTTTCCCAAAAAAAGATTTGCTAATTTCCATTCTTTCTAAAAATGATTCCTCCAAATTCCATAGAATAAAATTATTTTACCTTAAAAATCACCAAAATTTTATAGAAACTATATAAATTCCTTAGAAATTTGAATATTTTTACAAAACTATCACCAAACATTTTACATTTTGCATATTAAGGACTATTAATATTAGCCCAAGTTTCTACATTTTAATATAAATTTCCATCCTTAAAATCATCCCTGATGATGAACTAGAGACTATCACTCCCTAAGACACTGTGGGGGAGGAATGAAACCCTAAGAATGGTGAAAAGGAAAAAATGTTTCCCACATCTGACAAAGATCAATGGTTTGACTCAGTGAAATTTCCAGTGATAATGAGAGAAGGGGAGATATCAATGAAAATCATCCGACTTGACAAGATCAAGTGACAAACAATACTAAAAAGTCTAGAAAAACACCAAGGAAATACTAAAGATAATGTTTCCCTAGTATGATCACTAATTTTATGTTGTGATAAAGTTCCCCCCACGGACAGGTTAAACCCCCCTTGCATCAAGACCCCTCTTTGATCCAATATAGAAGGAAACAAATGGTGTACTACTTTCCCTCTATACTTATTTCAACAATTAGAATGAGAAGAGAGGGATGGATGACTTACCTTCTTATGTTGGCTTTACTTGCTACTCTAGCCTTTGATCTTGATGTCCAAGCTCCTAGGTGCAAGAAAATTCTTGCAAGGAACAAAGTGAAACCTCCTTCTTCCACACTATATTGTTAAATAGAAAAAAATATCTCTATGATGAATTAGACAACAATAGACATGCATATAGTGAACACATAGGCATGAGAGGAATAGACCAAGTTATGTATTGATGGAAAGAGAAAAATAGTGAATCACTTACAATCTCAATATAGATGTTGCAATAGCTCCTCCAAGATATCCTTTCCATCCCCTTGAATCTCACAAATTCATAAGTATGATGCTCTCAATTCTCCTCCCCTTTTCACTCAAGCATGGACTTCATTATATAGGTATTGAGGCATCACAACCATAGAATAGTTTTGAGGAGAGGATGTGGTCAAATGAGGATTTGGCTCAACTAACAAGAT